>PVHP010001842.1:0-99249 GCA_004024765.1 Zapus hudsonius | reverse complement strand
TTCCTCCAAGGAGATACTAACAGTGCAACAGGGGATGGAAAAATATTGAAGTTTTAGGATGGGCAGGGGGGCATGGAGCAGCATCCCTGCAGACCTGATACCGTCCCCTAATATTTAATCTCTGCTTCCCTCTGGCTCACATTTACCTAGGGTCAAGAGTGAGGGGTAGGCAGGACAGAGGAAAGAAAGAAGCAAAACAAGATAAATGTGTCATGTTATGAAAGTTTAATCCTGCTTTTCCTTGGTTGAAATTACTTTCGGGATGAGAGATAAAAGGCAGTAAGTTCAACTTGTCTTTCAAAAGAGAGAGGAGGGGGTTCTGGGCTTAGGGTTAATAGATGATGGATGACTCCCTCCCTTCAGTTATGCCCTCAACGGGCGCGCACGCACACACACACACACACACACACACACACACACACACACACACGTCTGGGACTCTGGGAGTATCATGGCTTCTAACAGAGACCTAGTCCTTCCCACCTTCCCCGAGGACTCAGAGTCCCAGACCTTCTGTGTTTGGACAGTCTCCCTTGTAACCTGGTTTCTCCTTTGGAAGGGAAGAGAAAATTACTTGTGCATCTAACTGAATTCTTAAACTACTGTTCTTACAGTTGTACGGAACCACGATGACACTGAAAACGTGAGTTGGGTGGGTCCATCGTGTATGTGGTGCCAGGACTGTAGTCACTCCCAGCATGAGAAGGGGAGAGCAGACACTCATTGGGAGGCCACATGCTCCTCGACCTCAGTCGAAGGCAGGATGGAGTTAGGCCTGGCTGGGGGTCCAGAGGAAAGGAAGATGGAAAGTTCTCAGAGCCTTTGCCCTACATCCAAGTGTGGTGGAGGAGGTTTCCAGGAGAGAGTGGGGAAGCTTGTCAACTGCAGGCTTCTGACAGGAGGGACCCTCTAAGGCTCCCTCTCAGTCCCCTTCCCTTTCCTCACCCTCCTCTCTGGGTGTCAACACCTAGACCAAGGTGTCCAACAGCACAGTCTGAGAGGCTTTTGTGTGGCGCTCTGTATGACCGGCAGCACTTCCCAGAGTCCTGAAGCTGCAATGTGGACGCCATTGTGGTTCATCAGAAGATGTCCTAGTCACTTGCCTGCTCTTATCTGAATGAACCTAGGAAAAAGCCAGGACCTGAAAAGTACAGACCTTCCCCCATACCTTGGCTGGGTCAGGGAAGGTTAAAAGGAGACAGATGTTGTCTTGCCTTCTAATGCATCATGGGAGGGCGCAGTCTCCCTGGGCCTTAGCTTAGTTCCTGCTCTGAGCTGCCCAGAACCAGGAGCAGGCATAGTCTTCAAGAGGCCCAGAAACCCTGCAGCTTTACACGGGGGCATCTTCTGGGTATGTGCGTTGATAGTTCTACAAAGGCGTTTCTGGCCTATCCTCTGGACTCCAAGCCCCCGGGGGTCCCTGCTGCTGTTATGTCCCTGGATGCAGACCAGGCACTCAGAGGAAACGAGAATACTGTGGGCAGCTCAGAAGACCAGGGGCGTCACCACCATTACAACTGCTCTGTAACCATGGCCAGCTGTCTAACTTCTCTGAGCAGAAGGTTCAGAAAGGGTGCATAAAAATCCCCGGCCCTGTCTGTGGAAGCAGAGGACCAGCAGGCAGTTAGGCAGAGTGACAAGGGGACAGAACAGCTTTGAAGTGGTTTCCTGCTTCATAAAAGCGAAAGGCCTCTACTGGGCTGAGTAAATATTACGCTGGCCTCTGACCTCCCACCTTGCCTCACTCCTCCGACTTTCCTTTTTTCTCCCAAGGAAGGAAGCTATCTGAGGGGACTGAAGTCTGTGGAGGGTGAGTTCTTAGTGGAACACAGACAGCAGCCCCCCATCCCCACCCCCTGAGTTGGCAAGTTATGTCCTTGTCCTTGGGCCTTCGCTCCAAGTCTGGATGCTGGTGTTTCCAAGAGAGCACATGTAAGGATGCCACAGACCTTGATAAGAAGCCTCACCCTATATCCACATCCTGCTGGAGCTTCCTGACATGTCTCTTCGGAGTCAGTGATGAAACCCCACAAGACCAAGCTTCTCTAAGGCCAGATCTCCAGGTTTATCCGGAAAGTTCTTATCTGCCACCCCACTCTGAATAACCCAGGGTTACAAGCCCTTCGGGCTGCCTAACCCAAGGTCTTAGAATGGCCTGTGAACCACAGTGGAGCTGGAAAGCCAACTGAGCACCTCACACAGGGCCTGGAGCCTTGTGAAGAAAGGCAGACAGATGGCCAGGAAGAACCTGTCACAGAAAGCTTCTGACACAGGGGAACAAAAGCTCCCCTTCACACATCTGCCCCTTCCTAGGAGTTTCTCACCTGTGGACCCATGGCTCCATTTGCCTCCTGGTCAGAGGAGGGAGATAAGAAGGAGCCCAGACACCCTGGTGAACGTCCTCCATCACAGCAATGGGAGCCAATGGTTTTCCTGATGCTCAGATACCCTAAGCCGCCTGTGTTTCTGGAGCCAGGCAGAGGAAGGCCGTGTTAAGGGAGTTGGAAAAATGGTAACTCCTATCAATGTGGGAAATTATTCTAAAATCTAGAGCAGAATAAAGCTAGGAGCGTTTTTAAGTCCGTCCTCTCTCTCTCTCTCTCTCTCTCTCTCTCTCTCTCTCTCTCTCTCTCTCTCTCTCTCTCCATAATTTTCTGAAAAGGCAAGATCTTACTTAAAATGTGTATCTACACAGTAGAGAGTTGGAGAACTCGGTGAAGGAAAGAGGAAAACCCGTGGTGGTCTTGGCAGTGAGGCCACGAGCATTTGCTGTCAGCATTTAAATATGAGCGTTTGGATTTGTGTTCTGAATTTGCTGTGTTGGACTTTTTGGGGCCTCAGCTCTAAGAGTAGGGAAGAAGGATCCTGTCTGTCATAGAGCTGGTGAGTTGACATTGCTCTGAGAGTCTCCTCTTGGCAGAGCAAGGGACACAACCTCGCTCCTGCAGCCAGGCAAGATGGCAGGCTGCAGAGGCCTGCTCACCCTAACCCAGGCAGACACGGCCAGAAGGACATTATCAGGGCTCAGTCCTTGGCCACTGGTCAGGCCATGCATGATGTCTAGGGGAAGTATTGGCTGTCTTCTAGACCCAGAAGCTCTCTCACAGCCCTCCCCACAGGAACACAGGGTCTTGTCCCTTGCTGGAGGCACAGGGAGTGAGAAAGCACTGTAAGAAGAGTCCTGTGGGGTTGGCAGCATTGTCCAAGGGCTGCTGGAAAAATTATATATTCTCTTGATCTGTTCAGCTTGGCTACTTTCTCTCTCCAGTCTCTCGCTCTCCGCCCTCTAGCCAAGGCTTAGCCCCTCCCCATCTCCTGTTCCTCTGGTTTGAAGGGTCACAAAACTCACAGTGAGACGGTGCCCTCAGGAAAACTCACTTTTCCTTGCCCACTCTGCCCAGCTGCTGGCCTCTAGCACACACCCAGAGCCCCTCCTGGAACTGGACAGGGTGAGGGAGAAATACTCTCTCCAGTAGCTCCAACCAGCTTTCCTCCAGCCTCGCTATGTGCACAGTCAGTTGCTTTGGCAAGGCCACGCCTCCCTCCAGAGAGGCGCTGTGGGCACTGTTTGTGTTTCGGTCTCTATAGACTCAGCATTCGCAACTTGAAGAGGCTGAGACAATAACACCCCAGCAGCTGCCTGCAGACTGCTGGCTGGGAGACACAGGCCGAGAGCTGTGACTCTCAGGAAGCTGCAAGGAAGCAAGGGGCAGGCAGGATCAGGCCACCAGGGGTTGGGCACCCCACACCTGCAAGCTTTCCCAGGCAGCTGAAGAGCAGGAGGGATGAGAGGGGCTCTGGAACGCTGGCTTCTCTTGCAAGTTCCCCAGGTTGCTAGAGTGCTCCTCCTAGCTGTGATATGAAGCCCTGGGTGGAGACCCTGGCTTGTGGCTTGTGGACAGGCAATGACAGAACATGGGTTCAGAAAGATGTGAAAGCTTCACTAAGGTCCTGTCCAAGCAGAGGACAGGGAGGACACTTGAACAGATGTTTACAGGGTATCTGCCATGTGCTGAGGATGGGGTGGAGGTAAGTCACTGGCCTGGATCTGGAGGAGGGGGCAGTGTAACAAGGGAGAAAACGTGCACACAAATCTTGGTCATGCAAGACGATCCAGATTTGGCAGGGGCGACAGAGGAGAGACATGAATCAGCCACACTCCCTGGGAAGGGGTGTGCCGAAGAGGAAATGAGCCCCATGCCCATGGAAACGCCAAGCAGAGGTTTGAAGATGACCAGATTTCCAGTGAAAGTTGAATGAAGGATGGAAAGGTGTGACCGCTGATGTGAGGTCCCCGCCTACCTCTGAGCTGGAGTCTCTTGCTTTGCTGCTCAGAAATTCACTGGCGGAAAAGGCAGGCTAGTGTCAGGACCAAGCAAATGGCCCACAGCTACTGACCTTAATTCCCAAGTAAGCAAATTGGTGCTTACACCTTAACCCCCAGGCTGGCCTCAGAGCAGGGTGCCAGGAAGGCTGGGCTGGGATTAGCCCTGGTCTCCCCTGGAGCCAGAATTCTCCTGATAATGTTAAAATTAGCACTCCTTCTACAAGCAGGAAGCCTCTGTGAACTGAGGTTTGGTCAGTTTGGCTCCTAGGACTCTAAATTCTAATCATTGTCATCAACAAGACCAGAGCAGCTGCTCACTCAGGTCTATTATCAGCTTGGTTGGAGACAGAGAAATTTAAATGACAGTAAGATGCTTAGCAAAGAAAGTCAGTGTTAAAAATAAAGAAAACAAGACAGCTTGTTTCATCGAAACAGAAGGGTTATTAAACAGCCCCGAATTAATCAGTGATCTGCCAGGGCTGAGGATTGAAGAGCAGGAGGCGGGGCTGAGAGCTGGGGAGGATGGTGAGGCAGGAAGCCCCAGGGGAGCAGGTGAGGATCCAGTTTATGGTCAGCCTGAGTTCCAGGACCCTAAGAATGTTTCTGTCTTCCAAAGGGGACTGGTGGCAACCTTGCTGCCCATAGAGAAATGCAGGCGGAGGAAAAGGAGGAGGAGGAGGGGGAGGAAGAAGAGGAGGACCACAACGACAGGACGACACACTGGTCTCTCTGTGGGCAGATGGGAGCTTCTGGACTCTTCATTCACCAACCCTGGTGCAGCCCCTAGGGCCTTATCTATGTCTCAGCCACCTCAGCCTAAGCTGGGCAGGAGCCAAGTGGCACAGGGATTGCCAGCAGCTCAACATTAGGTGGCAGATTTTTAAGCTGCATCCCAGTCCCAAAGGGTGTCCCCAACTATGCACACAGTGTTGCCTACAAGGAAACAGAGGATAACCCCTGGAGAAGGTAAACGCTCAGCTGCTGGGACCCTTCACCACCTGCGGAGCACTAGCCCTTGGTGAGGGACCAAGGGAAGACTTTGGAAGCCCTGAGGCTCTATCAGCTCCATATGGACGTCTAGGACCCCTCGGACCTTCTGAGGGGAGAGAGAGTAAGGGGCCCTTACTCTCTCTCTCCTTAGAGATGCCACTTGGTGGCACATGCACCTCCAGTCACAGAAAAGTGATGTGTAATTTTCAGAACCTTGAGTTCCAGTTCACCTTCCACCTTGATGCACCTTTTCCAGAATGGTGAATGTGGAATGATAAAAGTCTTCTCATCTGTGAAGAGGTGATGTGAAGACCACTGGCCCCCACTGGTTTGCATGGAGGTCACATGAACAGAAGGACACATGGAAACTAGTCACTGTACCAAGTGGAATCCTTTGGAGACCCAGCACAACCCACCAGAAGGAAGGATTCCTGAAAGGTCAGGGTGTGTCTGGAAGGAGACAGACTTGTGCACCCATCATGACATGGAAGGAGGGCAACAGCCGTGCACATCTGTCAGCCCCGAGCATCTGCAGTGGGGTGACAGGAGGGACGTGCTGGACCTCCAGCCTGTTGCTGCAGGAACATTTTCAGTGCTCTCTGACCCCAACATTCTTTCCCCGCCCCTCTCACTCCTCTGTCTGCCCTCTGGCTCCCTCCTGGCTTTTACCCTTTTCCAAGCTTCTCTCTCGCACCCCATCCATCATCTTGCGCCTGGTTCTCCCTGGAAAGTTCTTTTCGTCCCTCCTCTAGGTCCCCCCACCCGGCTGGCCATGGCCCCGCTTCCCTTCAGCACGTTTCTCACCCTGCCTCAACCCCTCTGATAACTGGGCCCCTTCTTCTCCCCTCAGAAGGTCCGTCTGGAGCTGATAGAGCCTCAAGGGCTTCCAAAGTCGTCCTTGGTCCCTCACCAAGGGCTAGTGCCCTGCAGGTGGTCAAGGGTCCGCGCAGCTGAGCATCTACTTCTTGTCCTAGACAAGGCCCTCAAAGCAGACAGCCCTCACCTGGAATCCCACCCACCCCTCAGTTTCCACCAGCCCCTTCCACCCAGCTCCGCTGCATGGGAGGGAGTGTTAGGTGTATGAGTGTGAGCACATCTGCTACCAAGCCGAGCCCAGAGTGTTCCGCAAGGGCGAGAGTCTCAAGGAGAGAAAGAGAATAGGGACTGAAGGTGGGAAGGAACAGGGTGGGACACAGGCTTTCAGCCGGTGAAGAGGAGGCAGCTCATATTCCCCGGCTGCTGGTTCAAAACAACGCTGGGAAGAAGGACAGGCTGAGAGAGAGGAGAAGGAGACAGACATTTCCTCTGTGCACTCAGGCAGACCCTGCATGGGAGAGAACAGAGAATTGGACCCACTTTCCTCCTTCCTGCTTTGCTCCTTCCTTTCTGCCATGGAGCCTGGGCAAGAGTAGCACACATGGTCCCTGAATCACTCAGAGGGCCTGAGGAGTTGGAGGGGACATGGTGGAGCCAGAAGCCTGGTGGGCAGGGTGACTAGAGCCCTAAGGTCAGAATGGCAGAGGGTGGGACCTGCATTGCTGGTTCAGCCCAAGGGTTGGGCGCCTAAGTGACCAAGTTCCAGTGCATGTGATCGCCCTTCACCCAAGCCGGAACTCAGCCCTTAAGCTTTGAGTATCCGCCACTGCCAAGGAGATGGTGCCCTTGAACAGCGTTTTCCCCCAAACAGAAACAAGAGTAACTGGTGTTTACTCAGGACTATAGAGTTTATAAAACAATTTCATATCCTATCCCCTTGAGTCTCACAACCCTGTGGGGTATTCTTTTTCAGAGAGCAAAGCGAGGCGCCCTCCTCCAGAAGTTAACTAGCACATGCAAGGTTACCAGTTAGAAAGAGCAACACTTGAACACAGGTCTGTTTCCAGAGGCCACGGTCTTCGCCACAGCTGTTGTTTGCAGCAGGCACTATAGTAAATTGTCCTGACCTCCTACCAGATGTACCCATCCTGTTGTGAAATTTTCCCAGGGGATTACCCCTGGCCAACTCTGCTCTTGATCCCTTCACGTGGTAAACTTGCCATGTTTTAACCACTCTGGGCTTCTTCGTTATTACATGCTGGCCCTGGAGCTCTTTGAACAAGACTTTTTCTAGATTATACTTTCAAAAGCAGACCTGGTATCTTCCTCCTTCTGGACAGTAATCTCACTGAGAGTTCAAGATGAACGACAACTAGAATTTTTCCCCAACTGTTTCCTCTCTGAAAGCTCCAAAAAAAAATCACTTATGACAAACCTCTGAGCTAAGCATGATAGATGGCTCAAACCGTTTCTGAGGACAGAGTAGCAGGAATAGTGTCAGCTGAGAAAAAGCAAACAAGTGTTTGCCTCCCTTCTCCATGCTCTCCAGGATTCTGACTGAGCACATGTCTGAGTGAAGGACAAGGAGCTGGCCTGCTGTGCACAGCGGGCTAGGACGTATCAGGTGGTTATCTCTGTCATCCGGGAGAATCCGTCATAGTGGGGAGACAGGACATCATCCCAAACAAAAGAGCCAGCACTGAACTGCGTTGAGTGCTAGGTTGGTACATATCCAAACCAAGCTTCCCTTCAGTTTTAGAAAGAGGAAGGGCTGCAAAGGACAGCAGGGGTTGGGGAGGTGAAATAAAAGGTGAAGACAGGCCGTCCTGGAAGAGGGCTTCACAGGCGCTCGGGAAGGTAGTCATTCTGGAAGTGGGCAGTGAGGTGGGAGAAAGCCAGAGCAGCCAGCAGGGATTGAATCCTGGCATCTAGGTTCTGAGCCTCCCTAGGCATCAAGGTGTTTCCAGAGTGAGTCTCTTACTCTGATCATGATCATGGGCCTGGCATCACGAGACAAGCCCCCCCCCCCCAGAGGACACCTTGCAGGATGTGTGTGTCTGTCTTCAGTGCAGGTAGCTTTCAGGAGGGTCCATCACTAAAGAAAACCTGGATGGCAGCCATGTGAATATCATACCAACACCCCCCTGGGGAGGCGGAATTGGGCTCCCAGAGGACAAGGCCACCCTTCTCGGGCTTTGAAGAGCCCTAGCTTCTGGAAAGAGTGGAATGAGTGGGGCTTGGGTGGGGAGAACGCCTGGTGCTTTGTTTGGCTTTTTCTTCCCTAACCTTTTGTGTCTCTTCCTCCCTGATAGTGTAGAGCTGTGTCGTTACTCTTTGAAAACATTACCTTTAATGGCAGCATGATATGCCATTATGTGGAATAGCTGTAATTTAGTTCATCATTTTAGGTGGACAGTTTTTAGCCCTGTTCTCCTGTCCCATGTTAATCTCCAGAAACCCCAGGCTCTCCTTGAGCTGTAAGGATGGGACGAGAGGAGAACCCTCTGCATTCCCGGTTAGATCCTATGGAGTTGTTCTGGAAAGCTGGCTGCTGACTAGCAAGCCTCTCCACACAGAACCCCTGGGCTCCACCTGGTAACTGATGCCAGCCCCGCCTCAGCTCCGTCCCCTTAAAATAAAGAATAAAGCTAGCATAGATATGAAGGGGACTGTGAGCCTCAAATAAAACGCTTGCCAAGTCTTACTCAACACGCTAGTGAGTTTTCCCAGACCGGTGACAAGAAGATTTGGCTGAGAAGTAAATTTTAGAAACCAAAGCTAAGTGGGAGAAGCATAGGCCGCTCAGAGCTCTGCCTCCCAGCTGAGGACACCAGGCGAGGAGTCAAACCTGCTTAGACTTGGCCTCAACTTTGAATTCGGGACAGCCCCGTACCCCTTGCAAGGTTAACTGATAAGACAGCATGGCTAGTCCTCCTTTGTCTTGTTGCATTCAAGCTACCTGGGCCCTTAGGGTCTGCGGTCTCCTAAATGAAACCTGACTGGTGTGGCCCAGCCATCCTTTTCTTGCCTTGAAAAGTGCTGAGCAATTCCAGTAAAGCTGCCCAGGGCAGCAGCTGACCGCTGACGGTCAAACAGGTTCCTGATTAGGGCCAGGAACTGACCCTTCCTGGACCTTCTTATCCCACAGGATGGGCAACTCCAAAGACCAGCTTCTGTAGCCTTGGAGCTCCGCTAAGGCACACTGGCTCTTTCTGGCCAGGCAGGAGGGGCCACTGCATGACGGGCTCCCTGTTCCTCCTGCCATGGGGTCTAAAGCAGGCAGAACCCCAGGAAGGGAGGCACGATGGGCAGCGGGAAGACAGATGCTTGAAATTGATTGCTCTTGTAGTTTCGTGTATACCATGTACTCTCAGCTCTGCCCGGGTGGCGACCTTTAGATAATAAAGGGAATTCTGGGAGATTTCTGACAGGCCCATGACATACAGGGCAGGTCTGCAGGGTCAGGTGGTGTATCTCCCTGCTCTCGGCCCAAGGGTAATGAATCTTGCTCTGGCTTTGCAAAGCCAGCCCCGCACCCCCTCCCCCTCCCTGAGAAAAGCAAAGTCCTCTCCACACCAGCCCCTAAAATGAGCGCCTGTCTTAGAACCCTTCATAATTCAGGGAGACAACTCCAAACTTTTATAGCCTGTGCAAGGAAAGGACAAACAGTGGGTGTTTTGCTAAGGCCCTGGGAGAGCTGGTACGGTTTCCAGGGCTTGGTCAGAACCCACAGAGACACCTGGGAAAGAAAACACTAGAAAAACCTCCCTGGTGTGAAAGCAGTGGTCCCCAGACAGGGTGAGAGTCATCTGTCCCAACATGCGCTTGAGACACTCTCCAGGCAGGAGCAGAGGGAAGGGACCCTGGAGGCCCAGTGAGAGGAGCAGGGATCCCCAGGCCCCTTGCTGGGAGGACTGGGCGTGCTGTCCTTCGTTCCCCAGAATGGTCAGCGTCCTGCACCTCTGTATTTCCTGCCCCTGACTACAAACACGAATGTACAACTCTGACTCCCCCCCCTCTCTCTCTCTCACACACACAGCAATTCCTGGACCAGGAAGTTAGATCCCATGACTCCTCCATGACAATTCCCTTTGTGGATACCTGTGTCCATCTTCCCCCTCTTTATGGGGACGACACCCACACAGATTGGACCCCACCCTCAGGGCTTCATGTCAACCTTATCGGAGATCTTTTACTCGCATGCACTCACAGACTGAGGTCTTTGGGGTTCTGTCACCCAGTATCTCACCCTTCTGTCTGGAACTGAGGCCCGGTACTGGTGCCCTGTTGCTGGTCCTCTGCTGGTGTGAAGAATGTGGTTTTGTAGATGCCAGGGACTTTGACAGGACCAGAGCTCTGCACACCACCCTGGACAGGCAGCCCCTCACCTAGCTCCCAGGGTGGTGTGCAGAGAGGGTGTCTAGGCAGAGACTGTCACTTGCGTTGTTTAAACACATCCTGGAGAGGCTACGAGGTCACCAAGTCACCTTCTCGAGGGTGTGTGTACAGGCAGCCCCTGCTCTCCTCTCTCCTCCCTGCTCTGGGCCAGGGCTAGCCACTTAGCTTCAAATAACACCAGAGTCTCCGAGGAAAATGACATTCCAGTAATGAAGCAAACGCAGCTGGTACAGCAGTGACATCTAAATTGTTCCTTTGGTCCCGTTATTTTCTGTAGGAAATTCTCCCTCCCCACGCACGGCTCCCCCTCTGCCTTTAAATCTCGTGCATAAAATACGCTAATAACAATCTTGGTGTCTGTACATGAGTGACAGCTGAAATAAGAAAAAGACTAATGGTGCCTCCTGCAGCCCTGTCACAGGGAGCTCAAGAAGCCTCCTCCCCAACCTTCCTGCTCCCATCCCTCCCCCACTCTCCCTCTCCCTGGTCTCTTCTCCGGGAGAATCATGGCCGTTTGAATAATAATATTATAGGCTCCATCAGGGTGACAGTAGCGAAAAAAATCAGCTCAAACCCATGATTATTCCTTCGATCTAATAATTATTTAAATACCAGATAACTCCTTTCATTCTAATTGCGGCCTTTCAGCCGTTGGCCTCCCTGGGGCCTTTGCAGTAGCCCTCACGGTTGCCTTGTGCTACTCAAGTGCCTGGTCTTCCTCCGAAGTGTGGGCTAGAAGAAGAGCAAGGCCCTGGGAGGGAGGTGGTCCTGCAGTGATGCTCGCCCCCAGTGTGAGAGTGAGCTTCTGGTGGGCCTCACAAGCGCACACAGACGTGGCATCCTTATTGACTGTAATTCATAGACCCCTGAAACCTAATGAAACCTGACATCTCAAGGACCTGTCTCTGGGCAAACTTGCTCCTAGCCAGCCCTGAGTGATGCTTAGTGTTAGAAAACTCCATAATCTCTTCAACAGTCTGCTCCAGGGATCCCCTCTAGATAGGCTGCCCCCCAATAACCTCAATCTCTTCTGCTGTAGCCATATCTCTGTTGGAAGACCGTGCTTTCTGTGCTGAGAATAAATCTGACCCTGCTGTGGTGTTATCTACAGCCCAGAAGGGACACCGTGGTTCCCTAGAAACAGCATAGGTGACATTTCTGAGTGTGACATTTGCCGGGGCCTGCGCGGACTGGAGGAGCTCAGAGGAGGCCCCTGTTCCAGACAGGGAAGAGAGAGATTCCAAGAGTATCTTTTGTACTTTCTGCCTCTCTGTCCTGGGCCTCTTTGGAGCTATTCGTCCAGACCTAGCGCTGCACTAGCTTCGGCCCAGGTTGGAGCCAGCATCAAAAAGCACCCTCTTTCCTCAGACCATTTCTGGCTTCCAGGACCCCTCCAACATCAAAGGAGGAAGTGCTGATTGTGTGTCACAGATAGCCTGTCCCTGACTCAGTTTGAGTCATCCTGGACAATTTATTTCCTTCCAATAGACCATGAAGCGGTACGTGGTGGCAAGTTGAAACTCTCCATGCAGAAGCACCGCGTTCAAGGCTTAGCTAACTGGAAAGGAGACCCGGGAGAGGACTGGGGCACCTCTATCGTGCCCTTCTCCTTGCCTCTGCTTCTTGGGGTCCTGGCTGTGTGTACCACCCCATAAGTGCAGCAATCAACATTAGTGCTATTGTTTCTGGGGTGACAGACAACATAATGACACTGGAGGTGACTGGTGACAGTGATAACTGTGATGGAGAGGGTGGGATGGTGGAGCTGTGGACAGGGGCAGTGATGTGAGTGAGAGCAGCTGGCATGAGCTCTGCCAAGCTCTAACTCCTCCTGCCAGTTCCTTTGGCCATAAGGGGGGACACGTGACAGCACAGAGGCTTGGGAAGGGCAGAGGATCAGCACAGCAGGCAAGGGAACCCTGCATTGAGGGTCACTGTCACTTCCTCCCTGGATCACGACTGACACCTGTCACAGCTGGTCAGGAGAGGCTTGCTTCCCAAAGAGGCCAGTGTGGCCTGTGCTGGGCACCGAAAGTTTTGTGGGGACGATGTTGGGTGGGGTTGAGGGGTGGGTCTGGATGTGGGACAGAAGTCCAGAGCTCTCTGACCCTGTTCGAGAATGGGGAAGGGAGAAGAATGCTTGTAGGCGAGCAGAGGCCCTCCCTGCTGCTCCAAGAATGCGTGTGACGGTTGGTTTTCATGAACAAGACAGAAGATATGACAGAAAGAGGGGCATTTTGTTAAAAGCAAACTCCCACATTTGATAGGAGAGTAAGGTCAGGCTTAAAAGAATGTGCTGGCTGTCAATGTCACAAGCTTCGACCAAACTGAGGCTGGACAGTTCATCCTAAGACATATTGAAGAAGGCGAGGAGCCAGAGATACTAGCAAATACCAGCTCTCGTAAAGGCTATTTTCTCCTGCGCCCTTGGCACGGGCCAGCACTGCGATGATGGCTTTGTAGCACCGTCTTCAAAATAATCATATGTGGTGGGTTCTAGTACTGAGCCCATTTCAAACATGTAGAGATGTGGTTTTCTCCTCCGCGGGCGCCCTGGGCCATCGGCGGAGGGAAAATGGAGAGAAGCAGAGGGAACAGGGAGCCGGGGCGAGCTGTCCGCTGTCTCAGGGCTGGGGCCCACAGAGCTGGGGGGATGGCGCAGGGGGATCCAGCGGGGACACAGAGGCGAGCAGATGTGTATTGTATATCCACATGGTTCTTTATTCAATTGGGGGACTTACACTTTATAGGAAAAAGGGGGTCAGGGGCATGGGGAATGGGGAAGGGACAAGGTGATTGGTTGATGAGGAGTTGGCAACCTGCACAGGGATAGGTGGGTGGGACAGGTGGGTGGGGCAGGTGGGTGGGGACAACCTGAGAACACCTCATTTGGGGGTCATGAGTGGCGGGAAATAGGTGATGCTAGCCACAGTCAGATCCATGGGGATGGGTACAAGGAAGTTTTGCTGATACCCAATGCCAGTCCTGCTGAGATGGGAATGCTGGTTTCGGTGGCCGGCCCATGGGGGTGGGAGTTAGGGTAGGTGGAGCTGGGAAACGCCTACCGGATCACCGGGGTTTCACCTCCTCATACACCAAACCCTTTATTCTCCATGCCCTCAGTAGCAGAGCCAACAGTTAGTGCCCAACATAGAGATGGCATCCCGACATGACAGTGGCCGGTACCTTGACCAAGTACGTACAACCGAAGCCCTGCTTGAAGCCATGTGTCCGGGTCCAGTGCCCCGGAATTTGAATTTCGGAGGAGCAGAGGTGTCGTCCTGGTCCTGAGCATCCTCTCCCACTGGATCCTGCTTTGGAACAGTTCTCAGCTTCGTCTGTCTTGGAGCCTCTCAACTTGCCCTGTAGCCACTGTCTTGCTGGAGGCCACACTCCCAGAGGAGTGCGGAGCACCCCTCCACCCCTGGCCCCAGCATCCAGTGTCAGCCTCTGCAGGGTGGTCAGCTCCTGGGCCTGGGAATGAACTCCCTGGCTGGTCACCAGGAGCAGCCTAGCCCTGAAGGATGGTCTCAGAGGGTTGAGACGACAACAGGCCTGTTGGGGGGGGGGGGGATCTGAGAACACCTGCCTGACCACAGGGACCTTTACTGCTGCTGGACCCAGGCTCCTTCTGGGTATTAAGGCATAATTTCACCTGAAAGGAGAAAGCTTGGCTAGCTCTGATACTCTTCCCTTTAAGACCAACACTTAAGAACCAGACTGGGGGAGACGTTAGAGCAAGATAAAGCCGTGGCACAATTGGCGAGTGACAAGCAGGCACGTTGAATCAGGGGTCTCCAGTCCTCTCTCCTTCTTCCCGCCCTGTGACTACAACCCTTCTGATCCTGGTCTCACTTCTCCCATTCTCAGTCCGGTTTTCAGCAGCCTCTCTGCAGGCTCTTCAGAGATTGTGTTGGGACTTGTGCAATGCACAGCAGGGAAAATAAGCCTGGATCCATTGCCTTTCCCTGACTGAGCTGTGCTGTGGGGCTGGAAAGGGAGGTGGGCTCAAAGCTCCATTCCTTCCACAGAAGGAGGGACATAAGCAAAGAGAAAAGCCAGGAGTTCTGGCAGGATTTCTGAAGTGCCATCTCCAGGTGAGACCTCGGCGTTAATCAGTCATCAGAGTGAAATTCTCATGGTGCCAGTGGTCTGAGACGTTTCCCCGCGAAATGACACCTTGACTTTCACGACAGCCAGAGAGCTAGGTACTGACTGCCGTTCTCCCATCCTAGCAAACTTGCAAAGTACCAAGTTTGCTCCCAATTCTGCTTTACAAGACAGAAAAGTCACTTCTCAAACCATGTCTTGGAGAGATACTGGGCAGGGAAGCCAGTGACACAGTTGGCAGTGTCCTTGGATGCTGAGCCCTGCCACGAGAACTCTTGCCTGCGTCCATCAGCCAAGTGTGCGTGTGCATGTGGTGGGAAAGGCGGGCACGTGCTGCGTACCACCATGGCGCCACTGTGTTTCAGAGAGCGCTGGCCACCGCAAGCCCATGCACAGCACGGTCTTGATGGCTTCTTGTGAACCCCTGGGTCCATGCCATGCCCTTGGCTGGAAGCCATCCTCTCCCAACTGTGACCCCTCCAAGCAGGCTCAGCTAGCTTCCCGCAGAGGAGAGCATGCCAATTGCGGCCTCCTGCAGTTCCCCATCCAGCTGCAGAACTTGAGGATTCTGTTATTTCCTTTCTGCATCTCCTCTTGAGGAATTCACGTCCTGCTACCAGCCTCAGGACAGCGCTAAAAATAACCAGCTTTGCAAACCAAAAGCTCCCTCTGTAGAGCCTTTGCCGGTGTTTCAGCAGAGCCTGGTCCGGAAGGGCTGTGTCAGAGTCGCTGAGGTCAGCCGGATCCTCGTGGTGCCTTCCTCTTTCCAAGGAAGCTGGGGCCTCTTGACTCACCCAGAATCCCCGGTTGGGGGAGGGGAGTCAGGTGGGGCCACTTAGGTGGCCACCGAGAGAAGGCGCAGGGAGGGAAGTTTCTAAAGGTAGGAAAGAGCTGGGGTGAGGGTATTCTCAGAGTGGGGTCAGCTCTGATGATAAGCCAGTCCAGCCAGACTGGGGAGTGGAGGGGACCGGTGGGCCTCTCCTAAGTTGCCTGGAGCAAATTCTCCATCCCTACTGGAGTGTTTCCATCCTGCTGCTGTGCAGCCACAGTTCTGTCTGGACTTGTCCACAAGGTGGCTGGGCCGCCTGTCTGCCCAGAGAAGAGGTGTTTTGGCTGGACAGCTGCTGCCTTCGTCTGGTGCCAATGCCAGGTCATCACTCCCCCTCCCTGGGAGTCAGGGGCTGGGTGGCTTCCTGAGAACAACTAGCCTTCCTACCTATCCCCCTGCCTGGGGTCTCAGTGGGCATCCTCAGGGGTCTTCTTCCCTACAGGCAGCACTCAGGGGTGGAGGCCAGTCTTCAGAAATGACGGCAGAGGCCTGGGGCTGAGCTTACACACGCTTGAACAGCCCGGAGGTCCCAGGGGTAGCCTGGTGAGACCGACCCTGAATTTGCCTTCCTCCATTGCCACCCACATGTTCCTCAACGGGACCCCCACAGGTGACTGGTGCTAAGCTCAGCTTTCCAGGCCCCTCAGCAAGAAGACGGCTCTATGGATATGTCTGAAGAAAAACAGAAGCTGAAGGGGGTCTCAGACACTCCTAGAAGGCAGTGGCTGTTTCTTCCTGCAGAGGGATGAGGGTCAACTGTCCATCTCCAGGGTTTTGTCAGGCTGTGGGATGACGTGTGGGAACCCCAGTCTTATTGCACACAACACACTTCCCTCTTTTCACTAGTCTGGACAGTTAAAGACCAGGGATTCTTCTTTCCAGAGCAGGAGATACTGAGGGGCAGCCAAGGGCACTCCCTTAGCAGTGGAGAACAAGGCACGAGGAATGTTATTTCCCGCATCAGACCTGGAAGGGGGGAGAGACTTGCACTCACCTTAGGGTTCGATGTGGTACGTTGACTGGTGGGGAGAGTCCAGACAGACTTTGAACCTCTCTGGGAGACAGAGCCGGTATGTTGAGAGGACTGAAATAGAATGAGTTTGTACAGTGGAAAAAGCACAATACACTGTAAGGCCTGAAGACCAAAATAGATAATAGGATTCCCTGAGCATCCCTGAGAGGAAGAAAGTGTGTTCAAAATAGCTCAAGATTTGCACAAGGCTAGCCGGAATGGGAATCCTGGCTCAAGCAATACTGTTCCCTCTTGGAAGTTACTTCGGTCTGACCACTTGTGCCTTCTTTTTCCAGAACCATGTGAGGACTGAGCCAGGGAAGCGGAACGGCACACGGAGGAACAGTCTCTCTGGCCTCGCCCCACTCGGCATGGAGCAGAGGAGGCCCCAGCTCTGGGCCACTCGGGCTGATGGCTGGTCTCTGGTCCTGCTCTCAGCGACTTGGCTACTCGCGGCCCCCAGGGCCTCCGGCATGCCTCAGTTCAACACGTTCCATTCTGAGAACCGTGACTGGACCTTCAACCACTTGACTGTGCACCGGGGGACAGGGGCTGTGTATGTGGGCGCCATCAACAGGGTTTACAAGCTGACGGGCAACCTGACTATCCAGGTAGCTCACAAGACGGGGCCGGAAGAGGACAACAAGGCCTGCTACCCGCCCCTCATCGTGCAGCCCTGCGGGGAGGTGCTCACGCTCACCAACAATGTCAACAAGCTGCTGATCATTGATTACTCTGAGAACCGCCTGCTGGCCTGCGGCAGCCTCTACCAAGGCGTCTGCAAACTGCTGCGGCTGGATGACCTCTTCATCCTGGTGGAGCCGTCCCACAAGAAGGAGCACTACCTGTCCAGCGTCAACAAGACGGGCACCATGTACGGAGTGATTGTGCGCTCTGAGGGCGAAGATGGCAAGCTCTTCATTGGCACCGCTGTGGATGGCAAACAGGATTACTTCCCCACCCTGTCCAGCAGGAAGCTGCCCCGCGACCCCGAGTCCTCCGCCATGCTGGACTACGAGCTCCACAGTGATTTCGTCTCCTCGCTCATCAAGATCCCCTCTGACACCCTGGCCCTGGTCTCCCACTTCGACATCTTCTACATCTATGGCTTTGCCAGTGGGAGCTTCGTGTACTTCCTCACGGTCCAGCCTGAGACCCCCGAAGGGGTGGCCATCAACTCGGCAGGAGACCTCTTCTACACCTCCCGTATTGTTCGCCTCTGCAAGGATGACCCCAAGTTCCACTCCTATGTGTCGCTGCCCTTTGGCTGCACGCATGCCGGGGTGGAATACCGCCTCCTGCAGGCTGCTTACCTCGCCAAGCCTGGGGAGGCTTTGGCCCAGGCCTTCAACATCAGCAGCCACGATGATGTGCTGTTTGCCATCTTCTCCAAAGGACAGAAGCAGTACCACCATCCACCAGACGACTCTGCCCTCTGTGCCTTCCCCATCCGGGCCATCAACCTGCAGATCAAGGAGCGCCTGCAGTCCTGCTACCAAGGCGAGGGCAACCTGGAGCTCAACTGGCTGCTGGGGAAAGACGTGCAATGCACCAAGGCGGTAAGGAGCCTCCCCCTCCCACTGCCTGCCTCACGGGATCCGGCTTTCCTGCACATGTGCTTTGCATCCCCAGCTCCCAAGGCACTAAGAGCCTGGAATGAAAGGGCTTCAAGTAACCAGCTAGCAGTGAACCATTTGCACCGGGCTTCGCCTCCACCAGATTCTGGGGGCATGTTTATTGGGTCAGTAAGTCAGTTCCCACACAGCACACCTTGCGCTGTTGTAGATGCCAGGTGAGCCACATAGCCAAGCTCCCTGTCCTAATGGGACTCACCTGCTAGTGCAGAAGACAGTCAGCCTGTAAAACACAGCCAAGCTGGGCGTTGTGCTGTTTGCCTATGATCTCAGCACTTGGAAGATGGAGGCAGGAGGATTAGGAGTTTAACATATTTCTTGGCTACAGTTTGAGGCCATCTTGGGTTACATGAGATCCCATCTTTAAGAACAAACAAAAGGTTTCGTCTTCCACATTGTGACAGTTGTTATAGAGGAAAGTAAAGTGCAGGGGTCAGAGAGAGTGGTATTGGAGCCAAAACCAGCAAGGGGACAGGGGGCTATGTAGACACCTGGATAAGCACCACACAGAGGGTGGCAAGAATCAAGAAGTGAGAGCATACCTGAGTCTCAAGGGAGCAGCAAGGGGGACCCTAGGGCCTGACTGAAGTATGTGAAAGAATAGCAGAGTCATAAGTAACGGGCCAGATCACATTCAGTGCACAGATCTGGTAACTGAACCAGCAGATTCCATACTTGCAGGCCACAAGCGCAGGAGACAAGTGAACATTGGCTATCAGAGTTCCAGGAGAAAGAAGGCAATCAAGCCTGACTGGTAAGACGAGAAAGGATGTCCTTGGGATTTTATTATTTTATTTTTAGTTTGTTCAAGGTAGGGTCTCACTCTAGCCCAGGCTGACCTGGAACTCACGCTGAAGTCCCAGGCTAGATTTGAACTAACAGCAATCCTCCTACTTCTGCCTCCTGAGTGCTGGGATTAAGGCATGGGCCACCATGCCCAGCTTGTCCTCAGGATTTAAACCTGAGTACCACAGAGACATGATAACTAGTGACAAGCACCTTTCAGAGGACAAGACGGCCAGATGCTTTGACTAAAGTGTGCGCTGTGATCCAGCCATTTTTCCATCTCTCCCTCCGTATGTACCCTTCCTGTCTTCTCTCCTTCAATTCCTGTATCCTGCCACCCATCCATCCATCTTTCTAGTCTCCTGCTCCCATCTACCTATCCACCCATCTTTCTGTACATCTATCTCTCTTTCTCATCCTTCCTTCTGGCCGTCTCTCCACATAGCCATCATCCCTCCACCTACCCAATAACTGTCTGACACTGGCCAAGGTGCCGGAATGCATAGGTAAAAAGCCATAATCACGTCTCCCACCATGTAGTGAAAGATGGAGGGAACAAAACACAGTGGTCATGAGGTTGGCGTTAGCAAGCAAAACCATACCTCAGACCCTGTGCTGCTTCCCGTTTCAGGCAGGAAACACTTTACCTTCTCATTTGTGAAATGGGAATCATAGCACACTCCCCATGGGTTAACCAAGTAAATATATGGAGAGACTAGTACCTTGCTTGACATGCTAGTTAACTGTGGGAATGTGATGCGTGTTAAGAGCAGGTTTCTGGACACAAGTTTGTGTACTCTGCATAGGCAGCCTACAGGAAAATCTGAGACCAAGTCCCACTTGACAGAGAGTGCCTGCTCTGAGGTCCACCTTCTGGGTACTCCAGAACAAGGAATCCTTCTCTGAAGCCTCCCAGACTTCCTTCTGAGTAATAGTCTGGATCCAGGGTGCCTGCTCTGTGGATTCGCTGACTGCCTTCTGAGTACTGTAGGTGGAGGATTCCTGTTCTGAGGCTCACCTGACAGCCTTTTGTGGACTCTAGGTCAGAGGTACCATTTGTACCTGGAAAGTTATACACCTGGCCAAAGCCACAGCTTTTTCATCTTGAAAATAGAAACAGTATCACGTGGTTTTGTATTATTCTCCCAAAGAGAGAATAAAGGGTTCAGCACAATGCCAGTCACATAATTATTCAACAGATGGACAGTAGGGTTAACAGTAATTCTAATAAAAGTCAGTTTACTTAGTTACCTTCCATAAAAAGAGGGCGCTCAACTGAGGTCATCTCCAGCTTGCTTTTCAGTTCTGAAATCCTATGTCCGGTGATCCCAGCCATGGAAAAAAGTAGAGAGGAAATGTAAGGGTTAACCCCTTGTCATGTCCGGCCAGGTTCCCATAGCCCAGAGGGGCCCTTGTCAGTAGGAAACTGCCGATTCCTGCCTGCTTCTGAGCCAGAAGAGAGCGGAAGATGACACCCTTCTCCACTCCACTGGTGGTGCCAAGAGACAAGCCCAGGCTAGTGACCAAGGGATAGCAGAGCCACTAGGAGAAAGGTGACCTCCAGAGGGACCAGGGCCTAGATCACCCCCTGGCGCATTCCCTGTGGAGCAGCCTTCACAAGGCATGTGAAGGGGTGACCCCGCCATCCATATATAGTCCAGAGCTGAGCACCTCCAGATGTGTTAGTGACCTGATGAGCTTAAGGTCAGGAAGAGGAGCTGTGGCCCAAAACTTGACTTTAACATATCCGTGGACTAACACTGAACT
Organism: Zapus hudsonius; assembly: GCA_004024765.1. Lineage (NCBI taxonomy): Eukaryota > Metazoa > Chordata > Mammalia > Rodentia > Dipodidae > Zapus > Zapus hudsonius. Next base: position 78,580 of record PVHP010001842.1, on the reverse strand, counting down.
CTTAGGTCAAGGATCTGAGCTTTTCCCTCAGAAAATGGATAAGGAAGACACCATCACGGTGATGAATAGAAGCTGTGCATGGCATTCATTACGTTGCTCCATCCTCACTGTGACTAATTATCATCCCCCTTTGCAGGTGGAAAGACACAGTCTCAGCAGTCTGCTTACTTAAGTCCTTAACCTGAGAAAGAAGGCAGGATCTGAACTAGGGCAGCCCTTGGGACTCTAGTGCAGGCTCCTTCTAGGGCCTCTGCTTCTAAGGAAAGCCACACTGCCAACACTCACCACTGGGCAGGAGGCAGGGGCACTGGGTATTAGGAGTACCTGACTACAGGTTAAAAAAGAAATTGAGGAGATAAGAAATGACAGGCAGCCCTAGGGGCTGGGGCTCACAAGGTTCCTTAGCAGTTCTGGAGATTCCCGAGTCAGAGAAGAACGCAGAAGACATCGCAACATCAGCTCAGGTCTTGCTTCTGTCATGATGTCTCAAAAGCTGGCGTGGGTCACAACTCTGCAGTTTTACTAGATCTTAAGAGAAAGTGGACGGGAACCTGGGGCTGTGAATCCAAGGACTTAAAGCCGAAAGGAAGTTTGACATTGACCTGACCCAGTACCCAACTGTTACTTTACAGATGAGAAAATGAGGCCCAGAGAGGGCAGTGAACAAAAGAACACACAGCCAGACAGAGCAAGGACAGGGCTGAAGTCCAGATCACGTAACTACAAAGTGCAGGAGGTCAGGTGCGTGGCTGCAGACAGTCTGCCTGAACTGCTGAAAAACTGTGAGCAGTTGGCTGTCAGCTGAGGAGGGAATCGTGCCTTTAACCCAGTGGCATCACGATGCAAGCTGGGCACCATCACCTTTCATGGGCTAGTGGCAGCCTTCCCTGCGGCTGTGTGGGGTCCAAGCGAGCCTGAGTTCAAGGTCATCCTTACTCCGACCCTTGGTGTGTCCTCGTCTGAGGAAAGCCCGTGCACCGTGCAGCCCCCACGTCACTCCTGCCAGGAGTCCACAAGCACAGAGGTCCTAGCGTCACATCCTGGTTCCCTTCAGAACGGAGGTGGGGGGAGAGAAAGGGAAGTCCCTGACTTGAGGAAAGGAGTCATGTGCTATGACTTACGAGCTGGGAATCCAAGGAAGTGAGGTTGTCAACAAGTGAGGCATCAGCTTGCTCCTTCCTGGTGAGGAGAAAAGAAGGTTGAGGGAGTTTCTGTCCTGCTCCCCACAGCCACCTCCTGTCTCTTGTTGGAAGGCATTCCTGACCCCAGCTCAAGGCTCTTTCAGTCTTTAATGCAGCCAACGTGAACATCCCAGAAGACCCATCAGGGCTCTGCCCATGCCAGGCACTAAGAGGAGATCACAGGCCTGTCCATTGATGCTGTCCTCAGAAGCCATGCGGTCTCCTCTCTCTTCCCACTGTCTTCTTTTCTTCCTTCCCCGCAAGAGAGCTTGGGCACTGCTCTTTAACTTGGCCTCTGACAGCTCCAGAAGAGGATGTGGTGGACCCAGCCAGTAAGCTACAGAACAGTGTGGGACCAGGCTTTCCTCCTTTCTGTCCAGCAAGGGTTTTCATTGCTCAAGTTGATCTCATTCAAAGATGACTTGGGCCCTGCTGGAACACCGTTAATACCTTCGTGAGGCTGATATAAGAAGCCTCTCCTAATTACATCTGTCCCCACACTGTTACACACCTGGTATGTGCAAGAATAGATATAGCTGTATACATTCATAAAACTCACATGCATTGTCTAATTCGCTTTTTCATAATGCTGTCAGGACAGTCAAGGGAGGCATTATTCCTAATGGAGAAATGAATACAGATTAACTACAGCCTGGTCACAAAGACCTACAGACTCAGCTACTCAGGAGGCTGAGGCAGAGGGATTTCAAGTTCAAGGCCTGCGTGGACAATGTAGCGATACCATTTCTCAAAATAAAAAAAAAAGAGAAAGAAAGCTAAGGAGATTGCTCAGTGATACAGCACTTGCCTAGCTCTCATGGGGCTCTAGATTCAATCTCCATTACTGCTAAAAAAAGTAAATAATAAAATAAAAATGAATGCATTTCCTAAAGCAGAAATTAGGGTCCGGTGTTATTAGCATAGATAGTAGTGTTAGCTATACTCCGAGGAAGGCCCCACTAGTGGCCCAAGAAACATCAGCTTGCTCAAAGAACAAACAGAAAACCCTTCCCCAGCTGGGCTGACACCTTGTGATGTTGCCTCTAGGCTGAGTTTCCTCTGAGGGGACCTTGTGCTAAAGGGAAAGATCCTTACAGGCTGACACGGTCCACAGGGACATTTGAAGGACCACAAAGAGTTCCAGTTGTCACCGTTCCAAATTGAGCCTGACTGTTCTGGCAAGAAGACACAAGGTAGAGGCAGGTGACTCCAGGAAAGGAAGGGGTGCACTTGCCACCTGATTCCGCCGGATGCCTCTGAGGGCCAGTTAGCGAGGAGCAGGGCCTCCAGGCATGTGAGCCCCTCTGAGCCAGGCCTATGCCTCATCTGCTTGTTGTCTTCAGGCTGAAAATGGTGGGCGGGGTCGTTGATACCCCTGCCATGTCTTCACCGTGATTCACCCCAGTCCTCTCTCTTCCCTGCAGCCTGTACCCATTGATGATAACTTCTGTGGACTGGACATCAACCAGCCTCTTGGAGGCTCCACTCCAGTGGAGGGCCTCACCCTGTATACCACCAGCCGGGACCACCTGACCTCTGTGGCCTCCTATGTGTACAATGGCTACAGTGTGGTTTTTGTGGGAACTAAGAGTGGCAAGCTGAAAAAGGTAAGGGTCTGTGAGTCTGGTTGCTGCACTGTATCTAGCCCTCAGCTGAGGGATCCTTCTGGAAGGCATCTGCAGATCAAGCTATAGGCAGCTCTCGGATTTCTTGAAGCAGGAGAGTGGAATTGGAGGAAGATAAGGGGTCACTTTTGCGGCTTAGCCTCTGGCGTTTCTTCCAGTCACCTGGCAGTGGGTGTCTAGGAAAGGCAAATACATTTCATTTTTGATGATCTGGGAAGGTGCTACACCTAAAGGGGAAAAGTGTTCTTCATTCCCAAATCAACTAGAGCTGATTTTTAAAAATTCTATTATGAGTCACTCCTATCGTAATCTCTCTCTGGGTTCCAGTAAGTTGGTTGTTTTGGTCAAAGGTCTGTTGAATTGAAAGAAGTTGGTGGAACAGTTTATGGGTCCTGTTTCTAAGCGCCTAATGCTGGTCTAATGGCAGATGACTGCTTCCTGGACACGCGGTATTTTTCCATCTTTCCTGCGATCACAGGCGGCCCTCTCACTTCCTCACCCAAATCTCAGCTTCCAGGAGGAAGTAATGCCCTCTCCTAAGCCTCTGCCAGCTAAAGGGAACAAGTTTTCTGGGGCTGGCAGCACAGGGCCCTCGGGCACAGGAGGCTGAAGCCAGCAGCTTGTACCTGCTTGTCTGGTACTTAGGGTGTGGAGCTTGTTCATTAGGTGGGATTATAGCAGCTACATTCTTTCTGGTCTCATCTGATCCCCTTTTCCTAAAGGTAACCTCCTGCCACCTCCCCCTAGTCCTAGCACCTGTAGATCAAGGCACAGACAAGACCTCCCTGCATCTCACCTTTGATGTTGACAGCACCTGGGGCACCTTCCTCCTAATCCCTTTAGAGCCCTGGGAGGTTGTTGCTGGAGAGTGTGGAAAGCAAGCGAGCTGGGAGTCTGAGGAAGAATCTCCATGGTTTCCTTGTTCTTGGGTTTCTGTGAAGGAGCGGGGAGGAATCGGTCTGGGTTTATGAAGAGGTGCATAACCTTCCAGACTTCTCTGTTCCTCATGATTCCAAAACCCACTGGCTATTTCCTTGCTCCTCTCCTGTCCTGTGCCATCACTCTGCCCCAGGCTGTTGACTGACTTGGCATCAACATATGGAAGAGAAAGATGATGCGTGTAGCCTGTCTGCTTGCCCAAAATGGAGGAGGACAGGAGCTGTTCTCTGAGAACCGGCTAAGGCTGGGAAGTAGGCTCTTCTGCCGGACACAGTTGCTCTTGGATTCCTGAGGCAGGCTCACCTCACCCAGTGGGCAAGGTTGGGTGAAGGGGTAAAGCAGGAATTGAAGCCCAACCGTAGCCTTCCATGAGAGGCCATGTGCTCTGTGACGTAGACATCTACAGAGCAGAGCTCCTCTTACTACCCATCTGCCCAGAGGGACCCCCTTTCTCTAAATTGGTCAGAGCCTCTTCAAGGGGCAGAGTCCACAGGTGGGCCTGTGCGCCATCCCTTCCTTCCCCTCAACTTCCCTTATCGCTGGTCACTGATCCTTTGTTCTCTTAAAGGTTCTATTAAAGGAGTCCCTTTGTTCAGACTGTTACCTTGCTCCCCAGTCCCTCGCACATTGTGATTGTTCGCTTATGGACTAGGCACCCACAGAGTAGAACCGTTCTTCTCGACGAAGCCTTGGAGAGGCCCTATGCTTGTTATTCAACAGGGAAACTGAGGCCCAGGGGGAAAAATTCGCTGGTCCAAACATTGAGATTTAGGACAAGTTGCTTCTTGGCCTGACCCCTAACTTGGCACCCCTTTTCCTTAAAGAAACAGCTGTGGAGCTGGGGGATGGAAGCTAAGGACTACCTTCAGGTCCGGGCTTGCTGCAGAGTTCAGCCAGGGGCTAGTTCTCCTTTCTCTCCAGCCCTGTATCTCCATTAAAGAATCGGTGTTGCTGGGTGCATGGGCGAGATAGGAGAGGAGCAGCTCTGTCAGGGGTCAGGGAGCCCCGTGAGGACACTTTAGGGGCTGCTTGGCATCTTCCCAAGCCACAGACCTAAGTAAGGCATGTTCTCTTGGCCCTGTGGGAGCTCTGGCCCATCAGTCACTATGGAGCTAAGTCACTGGGTTCAAGTGCAAGGCTGGTGGTGTGGCTGCCCTCAGCTTGTCCCAACCTGAGAGCTGTCTGCTCCTTCTCACTGAGTGCCTGGCCTTTTCTAGGTCTGCTTCTATGAGCTCCTAAGTACCTACCCCTTCTTCCTCTAGGCAGCTTACCTTTCCTTCTACCCACACTCCTTAGAGGTACTGGATATCCACACCCAGGCTCCTGCTGGCCTCCCACTTTCCCAGCCGTTCACCCTAAGCCTCTCCAGAGAAACAGCCCATGAGGAATTTATGGAATGTCCCCAGGAAACCCAACCATGGTCCAGGCCTCATAGCTCTTTCAACACAGGAAGGAAAATAAAGGAAAATAGCTAAGAGTCTGGAGAGGGGTGGGAAGCTGGGTGTGTCAGTGCTGCTCACTTCTTCCCGGCCTGGCCTGGCCTCTCAGAGGGTCCGGCCCTCATTCGCAGAGGCTGGTAGGAACGGGATGTCCCTGAGTAGGGAAGTCGAGAGGAAGTGAGACTCACTAGAAGTGACCACGGCACGTAAGAAACCTGCAGACAGGCACCTGTCCTCCGAGGTACTGGTAGGTGGAAGGGCCAGAAACCGGTATGAGACTGATCTGCAAGGACTCACCGAGGAAGGAGATTACCAGGTCTGTTTAGAACTGGACGGGACGGAACTGCTGAGCTGAGAATGAAAGAGAACTTGGGTGAACACAGAGAATGCACAAAGCACGTGCCAAGGTCTGGAGTGCACAGAGACACCTAGAGGACTTGGAGAAGCCATTGAGGTGGAGCCTGGTGCAGCTGAAGGACTCTGGGATGTGAGCTGAGCCATCCAACTATGTGAGGCAGCTTTGGACAAGTCAGTCAGTCATTCCAGAAGTAGAAGAACAGCTTCCAGGTCATGAGCAGCAAAGACTCCACTTTGTGGTGAAGATGGCATCCTAAAAAGGGTGTGAAGAATCCAAGTGTGATGTAAGCAAGGGCAGTGAGGAGGTGGGAACCATGCTCTGTGAAGTATTTCTGAGAGAATGTGAAGCCAGCAGACGAGAGCTCTCTTCCCATAATACAAGTTCCTGGGCATCTGTTCTGTCCCGAGTGCTGTTTCAGGTCTCCGCAGGTCCTGATTTACTTTACATGACGGACCCCCTCGGAGGCAGGTGCAGGTCTCACCCCTGTTTTGCAGATGTGAGATGGAACCCAAGAAAGTGATCTGTCCAGAGACACACAGCAGTCGTGGCTAAGCCTAGACCCACACTTCGGTTGTCATTAAGCTGTAGAAGAGTCACTATGGCCCCAGAGGTCAGAATGGGGCCAATGTGTAGATGGTACAAACCAGCTTTCCTTGCAGTGTAAGGGAGGATTTCTACGCAGTATAAAGAGTCCACTCAAGAGGGGCTGAGTGCCTGGTCAGTGGGCATACCGAGGAAGACTCTTGCATCAGATCAAGGTGTCTGCCATGATGCCACCACTGCTCCTCTGCCCCTTTCCATGGAACATGTGACAGTGGAGGACAGGTCTTGACGGGGAACAGGAGCAAAGACAGAAAGGTCAGGGAGCCAGAGATAAGAGTTTCAGCGCTGAGGTTGTGTGAGCCTGCCCTGAGCCTGGCAAAGAGCTCTTCAGGATCAGGGGAGGTATTGGGTGGAGACAAGGTAGCCAAGACCCGATGTGGCGAGTGCAAGCAGGCTGAGGACAAGACAAGAGAGTGGGAAGCAGAGCATCCTGGGGCCTGGGCACCATCCCCGGCGATGCCAATCTCCTGGTTAGGGATGGGCTATGGGCATCCAGGGAAAAGAAACTTGGAGCTAAAGGAGGAGAAAGCACGGCGACAGGACCAGGACCAGGAACCCATTGCATAGGCCTTTCTCAGTTCCTGGGTGGCACTGAGGAGTACAAGTTAGAAAGCCCGGGGCTGGGGCTAGGCTGAGCAAGGGGAAGACTCTCAAGGGTTTCTGGGTAAGGCGCTGAAACTCCTGCCATGTTCTGTTTTCACACCCCTGTGGGCCCCTGACAGAAGCTGAGGCATCCTCCATGGCCCTGGGGCCCGAGCCAGGAATGGTAGCTGTTGATTCTCTGCTCCCTGTCCTAGAAACCTTGGTTGCCGCTGAAGCCTGGGACATGTGCCCTGTCACGTCTGTCCCAACCACTGAGGCCTGCACACTCTTCATGCCCCAAGCTTCTGACATTAGAATATCTACCACTGTGCTCACTCTCTGAGATTCTCAGATTCCTGAAGGTGGTAAATTCCTATTCCTATGGCCTCGTCCCCACTGTCAGACCCAACCTGACAGGAGGGGCTCATTAAGCCAACCACAGGGGTATTTTCGAGGTTCCTGCTCTGCAGGACCTCAATTAGCAGTTATTGGATGGAACCAGGTTCACAGAGTGACCGCATGAAGGTGACTATTTTCAGAGTCCAGCAGGCAGATGGATAGGCAGGCCAACGCAGGAAATGAGGACTTGCAAATCCGAACTCCTGGGTTCCAGGAAGAGAATGCTTTCTGGATACCATTTGGGAGAGGACTGGTGGTGTTCCGAGATGTTAGCTGGGGAAGAACGGGGGAGGGCACATACAGTGTTGCCTGGAGATCCTAGAATAGCACACACAGCCATCTGCCTCACCTGGACCACATGGAGACTTGTCTGGGGCGGCAGGCGGGCGGGCGGGCAGGCAGGCGGGCGGCAGGCAGGTAGGTACAGAAGCACTATCCGCCACTGCTCCCCGGCAGCCCTCTGCTTATAGGATTCTGGAACATTTTTTCAAACCCATAGAAATTTTTCAAACTCTGCAGATGGCCCTGGCCTCTCTTTGCATCACCTTCTTGCCTACTGGCTAACAGGGGAATTCTTTCTGCTTGTCTTAAGGGATGCACCCAGGTAGAGTCTCCAGCTTGCAGCCCACGGGAAGGCCTGCCATCCCCATCCTATTCTCCTATAATCTCACAAAGGATTCATTAAGTAAAGTCAGGCAGAATGTTAGATTCTTGCTGTAGCAGCTAGGGTCTTGGAGTCTCTGTCAGGATTTCTTCCCAGGCCCTAGGTTATGCTCAGAAGTTCAGGAATAATTGGGTGCCCACAAGACACCTTTCCATGGTCCATTCTGTCTTCCCCAGACTCTCCAGCTCGCATGATGATCGGCCTTGGACCTCCACCCCATTGTTTAGTGTGGAAAACAGTCTCAGGCATTCTAAGTATAACGCCAAGCCACCTATGCCCCTCCCGTCTATGCTGACATTCATACTTCGACTTCTCCCCAAACTAACAAGTTCCTAACCTGCTACTTAGTTCCCCGTGTGGGGTGGAGCCCCCTTGGCAGAAGGACGCCAAGTTGTATGAAAGGCTGAGAAACATGCCTTTCTCCCTTGCCAACCCCACCAAACAATGACTTCTGGCTCCACAGAGTGGAAGTGACTCACTCCTCTCTCAGCATGAACCCTCGAGCCAGTAAACAGCCAGGAGGAGGGAAGCCAGTACCAGGAGCCTTGGTGGTTGTCCTGAGACTGGGAACATCTGAGCTGATATCCTAGCTTCCTCAGGCATCTTCGCAATGCCAGGCCTGGATGGTGGAGTAGATTGTCTCTGACCAACCCCGGAGTCTACATTGCAAAGGTGGGGTGTTAACTCGGAGAGCTCACCACCACATCTCTGTAATGAGTTTGGCTCCCTGCCCAGGTTCCTGCCTCCAATCTCTGTTTGTTTTGCTGTTTTATAGGCCTCTTGGGTCCCAAGAACTGGCCTTCCAAAAGCTGGGAAAAGCTGAATCTGGTTGGCATAAGAAAGGAAACATGCTTTTAGAACCCACTCCCACCACACACATACCCCGGCCAGAACATCCCCCTTGACAGGTGGTGTAGGCAGGGGCTGTCATTTCTATCCAGAGGCCCAGCTGGCCCCAGATCTCCCAGAGCCATTCGAAAGGCAGAGAAGCAAAGGACTCAGTTTTTGCACTTCAATCTGGGAGACACCGGCCTGTGTTCAGCTGGCTGCTTCACAATCCAAGAGGAAGTCTCTGCAGCTCTGGTTTACTGCAGGCAGGTGAAAACCAAGGAACTGTGCTTGGGGGCAGGGGGCTGGAGGGAAGACTCAAGCTCATAGAATTCAGCTGACCAAATAAGTCATGCAGAATTTTCAGGAGGCTGAGGTGCTGGTGTTCAGAATGCCATCAACAGAGTGCCAGCTCCATACATTGTCATGCCTTGAGTAAGCCTTGCCTTCTCATTGATAGAGGCACAGACAAGTGTCGAAAGGTCTGAAGGGACTTCCAACGACCAGCTGCTCCAGTCCCTTCCCTTGGAGAGGGCCAGTATGCCTGATGAAAATGATAAGGGCTTATGTCCGGACTCTAGCCTGCTCGCAGTGTGACCTGGGAGTTTCAGTCTCTGTTGTATCAGGAGAGCAATTCTTAGCCCTGCTTTATGAGGTTATAATGAGCACTCGATGATTAATATTCATTGAAGGCCTACTATGAACGGTGGCTGTATGTGTTCTATACTAATGAGCAAAACTGTCAAAAGCCCTGCCTAGTGGACATTATGTCTTAATTCGGGAAGACAGACAACAACCATAGGTAAGCATGACGCATAGGATGTTTAGAAGCTATAAGAGCTTCCTAGCGGGGGGAAAGCACAGAGAAACAACTCATGTACAGCACAGAGAGCAGAGCTTGCCACCATAGCCATTCCTGGAGCACCCTTCCAAGCCAGCCACAGTGTTGTGCTGACAGCTGTGCGTGACAGTTTGGGGGCAGAGGAGAGCAGCTTCTTCAGCTGGATTGCTGTGTACATCTGAAGAGGGAGTCTGAAACCCCTGCTACAGAGCCTGATACTGAGAGGTGCTTGTGATGGCCCACCGTTGCTGGGGTCCCATGCTCACTAGAGTGGTTCTACTGTCTGCCCTGCACTGAAGCAGTGTCTTTCTCCCACAGGCTCCTGTCAGTTCATTAACCCCCCCCCCAATACACACACATCATTTTTGGAGGGTCAAGAAGGGTTGGGATAGTTCCATGTGGCAGGTGGTGATATTCCATTAAGAGATGTTATGCACTTGCTCAGGGTCTGATGGCAAATCAAGGGAAGCCAGAATCACAAATACTCCAGACAGAGACGAATCCAACATTTGCCTACATCATTTACATTGTCTAAGACCATCAAGCTTAAAGCTTTTTGGCTCAGGAGTAGCTAGCTGTCTCTTCCTCCCGGGTAGCAAGCCTTCTTTCCTGGGAAGCAAGGCACCTAACATTTTGAACCTTCCTGGGCATCTGCCCCTCTCCTGCCTCAGCCTTCAGAAAGGTCTCTAGGTGCCAAGGTGGAAAGGAACTCCTCCAGCTGGGAGCCATCCTCTTCTTACTCCTAGTTCTAGTTGATTGCCACCAGTGGGGTGTTCTTACCTGACCTGGAAGGAGACATCACATCAAGAGGCCTTGCAAAGAATCAGGAATTGAGACATGCTGGAATGTTCTAGGCGTGGTGATCAGGTAGCCAAGATAGGGGAAAGGGCCATGGAGTCAGGACCTGAAGAGGGGTGAGCCCCCTTCCCCTGCCCTGAGAAGTTTCTTAATATACAGCCACCCAGCAACATCAGGAACCACCTTGAAGATGTCTGTTGTGGACTTTATAGTTAAGAGGACGAAACAATCTGGTGCCGAGTAGAAACTAAATAGTGGGATGTGAACCATTCCTGTTTCCTAGATGAGGCAGCCAAGCCCAAGACAGGCTGGATAATCTTCAAACTCTGGCAGGTTCTTCACAGTAGAGAAGTTCTGAGATCTAACTTTGGGGTTTCCAGTTTGGAGGCCCTTCTCTCTATTAGAAAGAAACTTTACACAAAATGTTCGACGGACCTCTGCTTGTCCCTAGAATGCAGCTTCCTGGGAAGAACCCAGCTTGGTCTGGAGAGCTTTCCTCAGAGCAGATCTGCCTCATTCCGCCAGGCCTGACTGTGCAGCCTTGCTCTGCCATGACCCACTTCCCTGGTCCTTCACGCCCTGTGTTTGGGAGCCTTAGCAGAGCTGGTCCAGCAGAAAGGTGACTTGATCACAATGTTTTACCCGAGGGCTGAACAATTCTGACAAGTCAGACACTGAGTTGAGACTCTCCAGTCTTACTTGCTGGTCCTCTCTCTGGACAAGCTACTCGTGTGGCTCGGGCAAACCAGGCACTTCCTAGGTGCTAAACTCTGAGCTGAGTTTAGTTATACCTTAGTAAACCTTGGAAGGTAAGAATTAATGTGTCCATTTTCCATTTGAAAAGACTGAGGCCCAACAAAGTTAATGACAGTCACTTTGCTACCAAATAGAGAGCTGAGATGTTCATCCCAAACTGCATTTCTCCAGATTGGGCTTCTATACTTCGTTGGACATCTCTAAGAATCCATTTGTCCAGCTGCAGCTTCCTGCCTCTAAGAAGGTGAGAGAAAAGAGGGCAGGCTGACGGTTTGCATTCTCCTCAGCAGAGGTGGCTTGGAGACCCAGGGCAGGCAGCTGTCACCTAGGCACATGCGGCCTGTGTCACTCTCCTCAGGCCTCCTCCTTGGGGTCTCAATGGGTGGCGTGGCAGCCTTTTGTCTCCCACACAGTCTCCAGCTGACTCCTCTTTCTGCGGGCATTATCTTTCGCCTGAGCTTTCTGCAGGGGAAACAAAGGAGCTTTATTGAGGAGGCCAAAAGCTGCTGTGTAGAGTGAGGGGCCTGGCCTATCACCCATGCATCCCCTGAAGCCCTGGGGCTCTTCTTCAAAGACATTGTCTGGGACCTTTGTGTGCCAGTCATACCCATTCAGAGCTGGCGGGGCCAAGATTCCAATAGGAGGCATGGAGGGACATGGAGAGATGGAGTCATTCAGAGCTGCTGAGATTGAAGGAGACATGAATGCACTAGTTAAGGCAGACCAGCCCTGGGGGAAGGGCCCGAATGCTCATTCTCTGTTTATGGTGCTTACACAATTCCATCAATATTGATGCCTGATGCCTTTGATTCTGACACTAATCATTGCTATGAATCAAATTTGCAGCCATATAATTAGGATTTCTATTAATAGGACCCTGAACTAAGTACCACTTTTGTGGCTTTTTTTGTGTGTGTGTGATGAAAAGTGTCATCCTTGGAACTCTGCTAATGGGGCACACCTGGGATTTGCCAGGAGCGATGTGAAAATTATATATTCTATATTTGTATTGGGCCCTTACTGAAATGCCAGTGAGCAAAGGTGAGGCTAGGGAGAGGGCTGCTGCCCACCGTTCCCGCAGCAGTTGGTGTCTCTTAGAGTCTTTAGGAGAGGATCAAGCTCCGGCCCTCAGGAAGGTCTTCACTTTGGCCTCATTAAAAAAACCCAGAGACTGGATACTGTGGGCATTTCTTTCTTAGACTTGAACGCGGCTGAGAGAAGACGGATCTTTACTCAGGGCTAAGCTTAGCTGGAAGAGCCTGATCCAGGCCTAGTGATCGAACCGGGCAGGGCCTCGTTTCCAGACCCTCCACTCACAGCTGATTCCTGGGGCCTTCAGAACCACAGAGCCAGGCTGTGTGTATACTGGGGTCACTTGAGGTGGTTCCTCAGGTAGATTCGCAGCCCACTGAGGCACTAGAGCGCCAAGATCTCACTGTGACCGGCCCCCATTCTGCACGAGAGACTTTGGCACCTATTCCCTCCCAGCTTGAATAATCACGTGTTGTCATGTACAAGGTCCCAGAGTGGCCATTTCCCTTTGGCATTTGGACCAATCTCGCGAGCTTGCTGGCATGAAGGATGCATTAGTCCCTGCCCTTTTGACCTTCAGACTGAAAATAATTTCTCTTTCAAACCATCAGTTATCGATTTTTTTCCTTTCATGTTTTTGATCATTGTAATAAGACAGTAGTTTGAGCTCTGCTATTTACAAAATATGTGACCTTGGCTAAGTTGTTTACCCTGGGGAATGCAGAGTTGGGGGTCTCCTCTTCAGGAGGAAGATGATTAGGCCTTCATAGGATGCCCATGAGGTTGACTGAGCTCCTGAGCTCAGGCCTAGATCCCACCCTCTTCCTCCTCTTGTTGCAGTTACCTTAGTGTTGCTGGAAGCAACTTGTGAGAGTAAAGAGTTGAGTTCAGGCTCGCAGAGTCTAGGGAAAGCTCCATCATGGCAGAAGAAGCTGGTTCACTTCCATAGATCCAAGCAGAGAAAAACATCCGCAGCCGGAAGCAGGCACCACAGCCTGAGCTCCGACTGGCTCTCTGTACACCTAGTATGGCTGGTCTACAAGATCCACCCTAGTGACACCTCCTCCGGATGGCAGCTGGAGGGAGACTCAAGTGATAAGGTCAATGTGAGTCTACGTAGCCATACATTCAAACCAGCACACCTCTCATACACATCCACAAAAGACACACTTTTACTGCTTGCACCCTTCCCCATCACACTCACACCACACACACACACACACACACACACACACACACACACACACACGCACGCACGCACACACACACACACACACACACACACACACACACACACACGGGCGCACATACCTTCCATGGCATTCAGAAAAACGTCACTGTGTTTTCCACTGATCTGTGCATAGAGCCTGTCCCAGGCGAAAATGGCACATAGAACCCTCAACCTCTCTCCAGTCCACTGAAGGGCTGAACACAGCTTCTCACACCACTGTCATAGTTCGTCTGCATTTCCTGTTCTCTAGGAGGCCCTGCTTTTCGGTGGACTGAAATTGGTCCCAGGTGCAGAAATTCTTTAACCCAAACGGCATCCTTGGAACTCTGCTAATGAGGTGGGGTTTCTGATGAATGCTTGCTGGAATGAGAGGGGTCGTCTGTCCCTTTAATATTGAACGTCGCCCTGGTGCTGGGTAGCGTCTTGAGCACCGGCAAAAGCTGATGCTGCTCCTCTTGATCCGCAGGGAGAGTCTTATGTGTTTCCACTTCCTGCCCACTCACTCATCCTCTGCACTTGTGCGACGCTGTGTAAAGGCTGCTGTGTGTCAGGACAGCAAAGGACCAGTGTCTCACATGAATAGATAGATGGATAAACTCAGGAACAGCATATGCCACTGAGCCCTCCATACCCGTACTTTCCATTAGCTATCAAACATGTCTTTCACTCTGCATATCGAAGGTAGAGCAGGATGAGAGTTCTGTGGGAACTCGAGCATTAATCTGTCTCTAATGCTTGAAATTGGCCTGGTGTTGTGAAGTCCAGTTCCTCATGTATGCAGCTGATCCTATATTCAACAAGCTCTTCTCATCTCCCTCCATTACTTTGAGAAAGATCTCGGATCTTGGGCATAGCTAAAGCCTCCAAATTTGACGCACCCTATGAGGCTGCATCAGGCACCCACATATCCCCTGCTTCTGTAGTTTTTCCACTAATCAATTGCTGCTCCTGAAGTCATAAACGGTGGTAGCTTCAGCCTCAGGCAGATTGGTGGTGTCTCCAGAGGAAGAGCCATGGCAGAAATGGAAAGGAAACATGTCCAGCCTCCCCACACCATCAAATCAAAGAAATAAAAATGCATTCTCCTTGGTGCCTCCCCGAAATTTATGTCTGAGCTCAGCAGACACCCCTGGGCTGCAGCCAGTCTGTATCAGCATTAGTCCATTAGGCTTTTTATGATGCATATTACCCACCCTTCACCCACCCCCATCCCTCTCACACACACACACACACACACACACACACACACACACACACACACACACTATTTTATGACTCTCCTTTTCATTTCAGGATTGAACTTTGCAGAATGGCAGAGATGTCTGCATTTTCCTACTCTTTGGGGAGCTATTCATGGCAGCCTGTCCCAGGCCATAAACAACGGGAGATAAAGCCCAAGGCCAGGGAGATGCAAAGTGTGGGGAGGGATAGCTTGGCAGTATCTGGACCAGCCAGTGCCGGGGATCCCGAGGTCCATGCTGCTCACAGAAAGAAAGTCAGGGCCTGGGGCAAAAGAAGATGCTACCTTCCCAGGTGTCCACATAGGCTTCTGCCTTCCCTCACATGGGTCCCCATGAAGTCTCTTGGCCCTTAATTGTAATTAGAACTGGTCCAATTTCCAATCAGGAGAGGAGGGCTCTCTGGTATCATCACCTGCCTGCTCACATAGCTACAAAGGTCACCTCTTGCCTCTCACTTCTCTGTGATGCTTCTAGAGCCTGGAGCAAATTCTTGCAAGTTTCTCCTCTGCCTTTTTCTACTCACTGTCAATTCAGTACCCACCCCAACCCCTTCTTCTTCCCATCTCCAGGGCCCTTCCCTCCCTTGCAGCCCAAAACAAGCCTTACCGATCCATCATTACCTCTTCTGGCTCATTAAAACTTCAGCCAGGACTTGGTGGCTGTGGGGTGATGTTTATTTAGCTCAGCTTTTGAGCTGCACCCACAGGCAATTCACTTGTGACGCTGTAGGAGACACTACCTGGAGCCAGCTTTGCTCCACAAAAGTCACCCTTGGGAGACATAAACCAAATTCGGAATAGATCACTGGTCTATTCTCTCTACACACAGACGGCAAAGGTAGGCACATAGTGGGGAGAAGGAGATGGAGGCAGAGCCCTGAATAATTAGCCCCTCACGCAGCCTTGGTGGCAGGGTGTTCAGAGGTAGTGGAGGGGACAGTGCTCATTTTTTTCTCCTTGTTTGGTTTCGGACTCCACATCAAATGGAACATGGGGAGAAGTGATACGCATTTAAAATGTGTGTACACATTAGACTTCTGGAGATAGTAGCTATTATATTGTGTGTATGATTTTTGCAGAAAGCTGTTCAATTATTTATTGGGCAACGGGCTTTAATCTCATAAACCTGCCTGCAGGCCCCCAGCACCAGCAGTCTAAGCACTGCCAAAACCCTCAGCTAGCTGTGGCCTGAACTGTTCCAGTGTCTCCAGCTAGTGACTATTCTCACGTGTCATCCCCCCCAGATCAGCAAACACACATGAAGGACCTCCAGATCTCCCCATCACTACCAACTTGGAAATCCATTTGCATGTAGAGGCAGAAGAGGGCCTCAACCCCAGCACATGGTCCAGAGTAGCTGTGGCAAGAAGCTGGTCTCAGAGTCTCTTCCTGGGCTGAGAAAGGGACCCTGGGAGCTGAAAATGACTCTAGGACCAGAGCTCTGTGCTCTAAGCTGTGGCACACCCCTCAGGCTTTCCACTCTCGAGACAGATGGTCCTGAACAAATCTTTTTATCTTGGGCATCAGTTTGGCCCCTTTAAGGAAAAGGGACCTTCATTCTCTTCCCTGACTCTAAGGCCTGAGGACACTAGTCTGGGTACGAATCTCATGGACCCTGTCTGAATGCTAAAATAATAATAGCACCCTTACACTTGCGTAGGGATTCAAGTTATGTGTAGAGCTTTTGTGTCTGTGCTACCCATTTTGGGCTTACCATTATTCATCTTAAACTTTTAACAACCCTGTGAGCTATGATCCATGGAAGAAAACAATGGCTCAGAGTGGTCCTATGACATCACCATTAATGGCAGAGTGCCTGTCTTTTGTCCACTCCAATCATCGCATAGGTATGTCAGCTGACAAGCATGAGGTCAGAATGGAAACAGAGGTCATCTCTGATACTTGGGCCTCCTGGGCAGTGAGGGACTAAGGTCAACACCAAGGCCCTTGACTCATTAAAACCCTGTGTTTCAGAGCTGTGCTCAGCTCTCCATCAGCTCAGGAAGTAAGACCAGTTTTGCCCGGGCTTCATCACTGGCTGTACTAAGCTCTCTGACCTTCGAAAAGGCAGGTCCACGAGGAGTGGAGCTCAGTGGCTGAATTCATGGGATTTGTAAGCTTTGTTCCAATATTCATGACCTTATAAAAAAAGATAAAGGAAGGAAGGAGAGAAGAAGGAAAAAAGGAAAGAAAATGTTTTGCAAATATTTGTTTGCAAAATGTTTGGGGTAGAGGACCCATTGCTTTTGTCAGTTTCTCAAGGCTTTCTGTACTCCCAAATCTTCAAACCTCTTGTCAGTGATTGTTAGACAGTGTGTCTTTGAGCTGTCAGGTGAATATTCTCACCCCACATCCATCCTTCAGTGAAATAATCTTGCTAGCTTCTGTTTTAAATATCAAGGATAAGAGTCTAATTGTT
The DNA here is from genome assembly GCA_004024765.1 of Zapus hudsonius. Lineage (NCBI taxonomy): Eukaryota > Metazoa > Chordata > Mammalia > Rodentia > Dipodidae > Zapus > Zapus hudsonius. The sequence goes on along the minus strand of PVHP010001842.1, from coordinate 61,645 downwards.
TGTTATCTACAAATGAAAAGTTCAATTGACAGAAAATGAATTGTTGTGCCTGCTTGACCGTCACATGTTTTATCCCAGGTAACAGGGACACATTGCCATACTCACTCACACACACACACACACACACACATACATGCACACACGCGTGCCTATGCCCACACAAACACATGTGTACATATACACGCATGTTCATTCACATGTATGTAACATACCCACGTGCACACAAATGTGCATATGCACACACATACATTCCTCCAAACTGTGTCAGTGAAGCCAGAAAAAGACCAGCTTGAAAGGAGCCAGGCTATGGCCGGGATGGAAGTCCTAGGGTCTCTATAACGGTTCCCACCACCCCATGAAAGGATAGTCTGCTGAGGATTGCATCTCAGGGAGACGGAGTCTGGGTCCGTGATCTTGGCTGTCAGCTCAGACAAGGCAGGGAGAGGAGGACAAATGGGTGGCCCCAGCAGGGTTCAGAGAACCAGATCAGTCCAGAAAGTGAGTCCATCACTTAGATGGACTTGAGGCAGTCATTCAGCAAGGAAAGGGTACTCCTCCAAGACGAACTGCTCCAAGGATGCTGAAGTGTCCCCATGCTCCCTTCCCCCTTAGCGTCCCACCGTCCATGGCGTGCCCTTTTACTCAGAGGCTTTGCCCCTCCCCCATGCCCAACTCCTGCTCATCTTGTTTTCCAGGAAGCCCCTTCCTCAGTGTGACATTACACTCAGACCCCGTGGCCATCGCAGCCAAAGAGCACAATAAGAGTCCAGGCCCTGGAGCAAGTATATAGGCTCAACTTCCCATTCTGTTCCTCCGTCCTTGTGTGTCACTGTGTGGGTCAGCTCATCTCTCTTCCTGTTTCCTTGGCCTCAAACCAGGGTTGCTCATGGTAAAGGGCACGTTAATGAGTTAGTACCTGGGATCAGATCAGTGTCATAGTTGAGCAAGTGTCCAGGGATTTGCCTGTCATGTTTGTAGTGGTTTAAGTGTCCTCTTCCTCCTCCTCCTCTTCTTCCTCCTCCTCCTCTTCTTCCTTCTCCTCTTTTTCCTTCTCCTCCTCTTCTTCTTTCTCCTCTTTCTCACTTCCCCTCTCTCTATGTCTCAGGACACTTGGAAATTTTAGGACGGGGGCTGCCTTTGTCTGTCCTCTGTACCCACTGTACCAGCACTCAGGTCGCAGATGTTCAGTAAACGTTTTAAAAGCAAAGACGAAACTAGAGAAGAAAGCAAGGAGGCATTCCAGGACAGGAACCATCTCTGCTCCAGTGTTGGGGCATCTGCACCAGGTGAGCCCACTGGGGCTCACAGGTCCATGCTGCGCCTCCCAGAGAGGCAGGACTTTAGGGGTTCCTACCCATGCTGCTACTGGCTGTGAGCAGATCTTTGGGGGAGCACATAATTCCGTCAGTAATAGCTGACATAGAGAAATTGAAGCCATGTCTCAGATTGCCCTTTCCAGAAGGAAGCAGCCTCCAGCCTCACTTGGCTCAACCCCAGCAGATGCCAGGTCTGCACTGAGAGACCTAGAAGTGGGGTGACCAACAGGGGCCGCAGGAGGGCGGGGCACTGGAACGTACCCACTCCAGCTCCCCCCGAGATTCTATCGTCTCACGTCCAGAACTCCAATCTATACCCTCCAGCTATTAACGATTTGAGGGTTCAGAGCCCCCTTCCTGCTCAGTCATTTACTCACTCATGCGAAAAAGGCTGTTACTATAGAAGTCAGCTATGTGTTTTCAATACGTCAATACTTGTTCATGTCACTACTAATTATATCAATTCCCCAAGTGGTTCTCACCAGGGACTGACGTTCCAATGTTTGGAGATGACTGTTGGCTGTCGGGTTCTGAAAAGAGGACACCACTGTGCGCAGTGAATAGAAGCCAGGTTCCTTCCAACATTCCACAGTGTCCAGAACAGCTCCCTCCCAGCCAAGAGTCCCCTGTCCACACCTCAGCAGTGCTAAGGTTGAGAAACGCAGCTTAAAGCGACAAAGATCTGTGGAGAGGCAACGGTGTGGCCATCGCTGTTTGAAGTCCTGCTCCTCAACCCTAACCCTGCTGCCTAGACACTAAGAAGACTTCGTTTTCCACAGAAGAAAGCGAAGTCTCCTGGTGAAATTGTTTCTATTCATTCGTGTAAGATGTATTAGTGGACAACTCAGTAGGTCAGAGATTTGAAAAAGCAAAGCTAGGTTTCTGTCCCCGACTGCCTTTCCAGTAGCCGTGCTTGCTCTCCACCCAAGGTCTGGAAAGAACAAGGAGATACTAAGTGAGGAGGAAGCATGTGCCTGGGGAAGGTGTCCTAGCTGATAATATCCCTTGATATAAGAAAGATGCTGCTTTCCGGGTCCTTTGACAATCTCTTTTCTCCTCGGGCACACAGCAGAGGAAAGGAACCCTTAAGGCCCAAGTCTGCCTTCAGATTGGCTTTGGTACGGGTAGAGATTTTAGCTCAAGAGTCCAACCTCCCCACAAAAATACATCTCATCTTACACTCCCAGCCAGCCTCTGCCTGGAAGTGGGTGGAGATATTTTCCCTGTTCCTGAGAGGCTTGATAAAGATCTGCTCTCGGTGGGTCTGCAGCTTCTGCCTGTGCTGATTCAGGGCCTGCTGCAGGAGGTGTGGGCTCTTTCTAAAGCTCCTGGCCACAGGCCATCCGTCAACCCAAGATAAGTCAGCTAGACAGACACCAAAAACTTCAGCATAACCTAAAGTAGAAGCACGGATACTCTTAAGGTCACAGCAACAACAATGAAACAGACTTAAAACTCACCCTCCATGACTCAGGGAACTGAGTGGAAGAGGGGCGGAAAGATTGTAAGAGCCATGGTGGGAGAGATTACTCAGAGACATTATCTCCCTGAGCTACAACTCATAACCCCTTGCCACATGGATTGATCCAGTGTGCCCACCAAGGAGGATACCCAGTGGATTGGGGACAGGGGGGAGGAAAAAGGGAATATAAGCCCAATCTTTACTCAGTCATTGTATCTAATTTTGGACAATAAAGATAAAAAAAAAAAAAAAAAAAAGCTCCTGACTGGCGGGCTATGGAGGCAGGGGCAGCAGGTACTGGGGAAAGAGGAGGGCACTGGAATCAGACCATCTTGTTGCAGGTCTTGATAAGTAGAGACTCTATTGGGCAAGTTAGGTGACAGGTGAATTTTGGCTTCTCCATCTGAAAAGTGAGACTCATGATACCTACCCTGCAGAGTTGATCTAGAAAAACCCACAAGGCTTAGTCTGTTCATCTGAGAAAGCTGGGCCGAGAGAATATTCTTGAAACCAGAGTCCATGTGCTCATCTTTCTGCCTTGTTCCTGTGCTGACTCTTTTCATGGACTCAGAGATGGGAGCTAGAGCTGATCTGGTGAGCCTTGTGGATCTGCCTGGTAACTCTCGTTCTGCTTTGGGCCTCCTGCAAGGATGCTGCATGCAGCTCAGCCCACACCCTTGGGTGAACAGTTAGATCACCCACTCCTTTAGCATTTCTTCTTTGATGAGCCCTGTGACTTAGATCACAACCCCGCTCCTCAACACACACCAGTGATGACCGTATGTGTACATGTCATCACAATTCCACTCCTGTCTGTGTTAAAGGAACAGCACGGAAGAGCTGAGCAGCCAGGGTGCTTAATGTCTCCTGAAATCTCTTGAGATTCCATGGCTACTTTTGCAGTTCCCAGTGGGACACTCCGACCTGTAGCCACCTTTCCTCAGGTGTGTGAGGCTGTTTCCTCCCCTCTGCCTAGTCCACCCTCCTGAAAGGCAGCGGTGGCACCTGCTGCCTTTCCCGCCACAAGGCCAACAGCCCAGTTTGAAAAGACAGGGTGTGGAACAAGGAAGGCCAGAGAAGTAGTGTGGACTTTGATTTTATTATTTTTCCTGCTCTTTTTCAAAATACCTTTGCTGCCTCTCTGTGTTTGAGTCTATATATATTTTTTCATCTCCACTGTTTATGAATCCCTTTTCTCAACCCCACTTTGAAAATCAAGAAAAGAAAACCTGTTTTGTAATTAAATATGGTATCAACCTGTGGCTAGGATTTTAATACTTCAGAGAAAAGTCACAGGGGTGACCCACCCAACCATTAAGAAAAAAGAAAAAGAAGATGGAAGAGTGAGCCCAGCATCCCCTCCTCCCTTCCTGGGCCTCTTTCCAACCAGTGCTGATGCGGGGCAAGGAAGGCAGTGTTCTGAGAATCTGTGCTGGTGATAAATCCCTCTTAAAGCCATCGCCGGCATCACTCTCAAAGCCGGGCTTGTACCATGGCGACGGAAACCCACTCCACCCCTGCCGACAGCCCTACTGGGTCTGGGCCTTGTCGAGTGCCTCCTCCCCATGCCCCACATCGACCACCTATGTGGCCGACTAACCCTTCCCTCAGCACTGAGACCCCACTGCCTCACCCATTTTCTCCTTATACCCGCTGGCACTCCGATTAGAGAATATATATATTATTAGAAATTTCTTTCAGCAGAAACCCACAAAGAAGAAAGCAGCAGCACCATTAGGGAACTCATTCGCAGGTCGTGTTTGCCAGGGGTCAGGGGCTGGTAAGGGCTGGAGGGGTGGGTTCTGAAGGCAGCTCCCTAAAGGTCAACCCAAGCTGTGTTTGTGGGAGTGATCAAGCCAATGACTCTGCTGGTTTTCTATTGTGTCATGGAAAAGGCTTCCAGGGAATTCTTGCCTGGAAGAATTCTTTAGAAGAAAAGATATATATAACCAAAGACGTGTATATTTATAGCAAGATATATGGATATATTTATGCCAGGCATCTCAATTAGATCTGCAGCAAGGAGGAAGCGGTTCTGGAATGATTGCCTGTCTGGGATCTCCTTGAGGCTCCTCTGGCCCCTGGGAAAGGTGGGCACGCCCTTGACCTGAACCTCAGGACCCCTCCCGGACAGAGCCTTTTGGTGGAAAACAGACTCGAGACCCGTGTCTTCCTTTTTCAGAGGGGTTCCTGCATCCTGGGGAAAACCCAAGAGAAAATCTGTTTTGGGTTGGGTCCTGGATAACCCACCTTCAGAGCAGAGTGTGAGAGCAAGAAAGAAGAATAACCCCAAATCCATTTTTTTTGCTTCCCCCTGTGGAAACAAGGTTTAATTGGACATTGGCCTTGGAAGGGCCTGACCCTGATTTAGAGGCCCCTCAGCCTGTTTTCTGAGACCATCTGTTGTTCCCCTCACAGCCGACAGGAACAGCTGAGGCTAAGTAAGAAACTGAACTAAAATTCTTTGCAGAAATCTCCCTGGAACACCATGGGGGCACATTGCTTGCTTCTACAAGCACTCTCCATGCTGCTTCTCACCAGAGGCCCTCCTCGTGAAGGACCTGCTCCTAGTGAAGCAGACCCCACCCCTGGGTGTGCCCCCTACCTGCCTTTAACATCTCTCATTCCATCTGCATCATGTCAACCACTCCCAAAACCCAAACCAAGTGGAGTGTGACTGCTTCTTCCTCGTGTCTCCCAGCCCATACCTGCCCCCACTGCCACCATGCCGGCCAGGGGCGAGATGAGTAAGCCAGCTAATGACACTACACCCACCTTATCTAGACTGGCCTTAGGTTGGTCTAGTTTCCTTCACTTTGTTAAGCAGGGGTGTGGGTGAGAGGGAGAGTGTCATTGCGAAACCTGTTTGGCTTTCGCTGCTGCTGAATTCCTCCTCTGCTGCCTGCTGAATTCCTCCTCTGCTCTACACAGCTTGGCTCTTCCCAGGCAGGTTGAATGACTCAGTCCTGGAAAGAGACTCCTAGGCTAGAGAGCCTGCAGGCTGGCAGAAGAGCATTTGACAGAGCTCCCTTCCGCTCTCCTTTTTGTCGCAACCCACCCACACCCATCCTGAGGGCCTCTCAAGCCTCAGTCCTCAGGTGCACACTGCTGTGTGAACATGAGGGAAATCAAGAGGGGAGCTGGACCCCAGTGACAACTTTGTAAAAACTTAGCAAGTTTTATGCAAGTATAGACTGTGTGGTGAGCACATTCCCTCCGCACTTCTGATCTCTTTTCTTTTGCTTTGTCCTCCTAGACAATTTCACTTCTACTGTCATGTATATGTGTGTGTGTGTGTGTGTGTGTGTGTGTGTGTGTGTGTATGGTTTGATTTCGTATCTTTAAATAAAATCCAGTGACCACAAATGAGGAAAAAATAAATGAGATTGACTTAATTCATATAATATGATTATCTCCAGTTTAATTCATGTTTCCTGCAAACAACATGACTTCAGTTTTCTTCATGGTTAAAAAGAATCCATTGTGCTACATTTTCTTTATCCGTCCTTCTTTGTTGGACACCCAGTTTGGTTCCCTAATAAAGCTGTCATAAATAGTTCTATAGTCAGAACCGATGTGACATCTCTGTGACATGTTGACTTGGAATCCCTTGGTTAAATACCCAGGAGTGGCATAGATGGGTCATATTGTAAGTGTATTTATAATTTTTGAGGAGCCTCTACACTTATTTCCATAGAGGCTAGATGGTTTACCTGCACAAATCATCACCGGCATTTGTTGTTATTTATTTTTGTAATGACTGCCATTCTGTCTGGGTGCGATGAAATCTCAGTGTGGTTTTGATTTGCATTGCTCTAGTGGCTGGTGAAATTGAGCATTTCTCTTGTTTATTTTAACTTTTGAGAACATCTGCTCATTTCATTAGCTCATTTAATATTGGTTGTTTGGTTTCTTATTTAGCTTCTGGAGTTCTTTCTATATTCTGTAGATTAGTCCTTTGTCCGTTGTGCACCTGGTAAAGATTTCCCATTCTGTAGACTATCTTCACTGGATTATCGAAGGCCTTTTCCAAGATAACATCCTGTGACAAAGGAAAAAACACTGTTTAATTTGCACTTTGAATGAGTGACTCTTGCAGACTGTGCTGTGTCAGTACAGCTGAGACCCTGGATCTCTTTTTGACTTTTTGATTTAATCAAGGTAAAGAACTCGGAGTGGCTCATGGCCATGCTACTGGACGGTACTAATTTAGAGCATGTGGTAGCAGCAACCTAGAAGGCTGAGACACATACCAGGTCTCTGCCACAGGGAGGGTCTTTCCAAGCTCTCCTGAGGAACCAATTTCCCAGTCCCAAGTATTACACAGACCTTTTGCATGATCTGTTCCCCAGGCAAAAGCAGTTGAGGGTGGTGTGCAGGAACGGGGTCCTGTGCTCTCAGGATACCTCTCCCTCCTACTGTACCTGGAACTCTCTCAAGACCCACAGCATGGGGCCTGGCGAGGACTCGGCAGCACGAGGCTGCAGCTGCTGACATCTGCTGACCCTCCCACCTCTACCCTTCATTTCTTTTCTCTCAGCATCTGCTCTCCACTACTGATGGTCAGCAGAGTCCACCGAGCCCTTCAGACCTTGTTTCTGGCTCCTTCTGCTCTCCTCCTCCACTCCTTGCCAAAGAAAGTCAAGGGGGAAAGAGAGAAAGAGAGATTGGAAGGCAGAGTGGAGGTGAAAGAGATGTTCGTGACATTCAAGAAGGTGACTTCATAGGGATATCTCTGCCTTCCTTCCCGATTTGAGACAACCCATCTCCCTGGTCTGAGGTGCCAGCCCCCAGCCCCAACTCTGCCTCTCTCCCTTATGCGCAAAAACCCACGTGCCTCCTCCCGTGCTGAGGCAGGTCCGTGTCTGACCTCGCCCCAGTGGGGAGGCAGCCCCAGCAGATGTCCCCCTGGCTCTAATGACTCATGCAACAGCAACACGCCCCCACCCCCTGTTCCAAGAGAAGACACATCTGCCAGGCTGGACTCCACATGTGGAGAAAGCCTGGTGGAGAGGCTCTTTCTGTTCTGAGCCCCCGGCCAGCACTTGACCACCCTGAGAAGGGGCCGCCAGTCTCTAGCTGAGCCGCCCCCTCCAGGAATGGCCTAGGAGCCAGGTGTACATGAGAGGACCTGTCCCAGCTCCGCTCCTGCAGAAGCTGTTCCTTACCCGCTCTGTGTCCTCATGTCTGCAGAGGAAAACACAGAGCCTCTATTTCGCTGGTCCCCAGAAGAATGACTCAGTTTCCCCCGTGTGCACAGCGACAGGATTAGCAGCAAGGCTGTTCCAGAGCTCTGTTCCACAGGATCCGTTTCTTGACATCTGTCCGTGTGGGGAGAACAAGGCGTTTATAGTAGCAGGACAGTTGTGATAGGACCCTGGCAGGGTTTTGACCGGTTCGAGCTCAAGGAGAGATGAGCCAGCAGCTCGTCTCTCTGGACTGGTTCAGTTGCCGTCTCTCAGGCTCTAGGCTGAGAGGGCCGAGCTGAACTAAGGAGGGAAGAGACAGGAGTGAACTAGTCTGAGTGGGTGTAGCAGCTCGAGCGGAGGCGTTGAAACGAGGACAGAAAGAACTCCTAGGAAGGTAGCACTTCTTTTCTGGTAGAGCTCCAACAGGAAGTAACTAAAAAGGTGCATTTGGATCCAGGGGATGGATGTCCACTGCCCTCATCCCCACACCCTGTTGCTGCCCTCAGGTTTATAGGAACCTGGTCACAGATGGGGGAAGAGGTAGGCTTTGAGAAGAGGGCCTCTTGCAGACGGAAGGGCCAGTGGAACTCCCCTCCCAGCCCTACCCTGACTTCTGACCTTAGCACCGTTTTGTGCTGGTGACCCCTAAATTACTGAGCTGTCCACCCTCAGGGAGAGGGAAGCTAACAGGGTTGACAGGAGCTGGAGCAGAGGAAGTATGAGGTGGAGGTCAGGGGTCCTTTCACAGTGTGTTTTGGCAAAGGATGCTTGTGTGTGAGGTGGGGGGAGCTGGAGTGTGGGGCCACTGGGCCAGGCCTTTCATCCTTCTAGGCTGTTCTAACAGGGAAGCCAAAGTTGTCACAAGCTGTGATTGGGAACATGTGTCCAAGGAAACTGAGGCCTATCCCTCAGATCCTGCTACCCAGGGCAGGCTAAGATAGACAAGGAAGCCTTTCCTTTCATGCCTCCAGTCTCTCTCCCAGAGACCCAGGTGGGACCCTAAGCGTAGCCTGTCCTCAGAGGCTACTCACTCAGTGGCTGGCCTGAGTGAGAAATGAGATGCACCTGGCTGACGGTTGTCAGCGGTCCCCAGAGCCTGAAAGTACTGCTCTGCTGCCCCTGGCCCTCAACGAGTCCACCCCTGTCTCCTGGAAGGAAGAGGTCACAGGCTCAGGCCTGAACGCAGGTATCTCCTGAGTGCTGAGGAGGCTCAGGAGGCTGGGCCTTTGAGGTTCTAGAGGGATTAGCCCCTTCACAGCTCCCAGAGGCAATGCCATAGGTCTGAGCTGCCTAAGGACAAGTCAGTTGCTGTTCTTGCCCCTGACAGCCTCCTTCCCTCATCCCAGTCTCCAAACCCTCTGGGTGTCTCTCCCTGTTCTCCTGCTTGCTGTGGTTCAGGGAAGGAACTTGAGGCTATGTCTCCAAAGACTCAGGGATGGTGACAGTGGCCACATTTTCCCCAACACCTGCTGGCCGTGTGACTCTGGACAGGGTGACCCAGTTTCTTCCTCTGTAAGAAGGAGCTAATAATCGTACCTTTCTATGTGTTGGGTTCACTGCAAAGTTGTGTTGAAGAGTTCTAACTGATGGACGGCAGTGAACATGGTTGCCCAGATTTCTTCTCTGCTGGCAGCTGAGATACGGACGGGCAGTCACTCTCGGGTGGCCATGACCACTGCCAGGGCCCAGGCGAGCTGAGAGGGTCCCATGGAGGAGATCCTCCCTGCTTCCCCGCACCCAGGCACCCAAGAGACGCCCGAGCCGGCCTCTGCACCGTCCCCACTACCCTGGGTGACTCAGAGGCGCTTCCTCTGCTGACAGCCTGCAGACAGGTCGTTTTTCTTCTCCGCCCATATAATGGTCTTTACTCCCCAGTCCCACCCCCTTCCCAACCTTAATGACTTTAACACACACACAGCTCTTTAAAACAAAATACAAGCCCCCAGCGAGCTGCTCTAAAGCTCTGTTGTGGAGAAGAAACAACCCCAGCACATGTTCACAAGTCACTGACTGTGATGACAGGGGACCTTGTGCTAATTTCCTCTGTGTTTGAAGCCCGGAGTGGGGGTGGGGCAGAGGCAGCCAGAAGGAAGAGAGCGGCAGCTTTTGGGGAAATGCTGGGCAATTTGAAAAATGTCTGATCCAGGTGTCCCCCATGAACTCATGTGTTCTGAAGGCTCCATCCCCAGCCGATGGCAACTTTGGAATTGAAACCTTGTTGGAGGTGTGTTGTTGGGGGCCGGCTTGTGGGTGTTCTAGCCAGCTCCCCCTTGCCAGTGTTTGGCACGCTCTCCTGTTGCTGTCGTAGACCCGATGTTGGCCAGGAGATGATGTCCAGCCTCTGCTCATGCTATCATTTTCCTGTCATGATGAGCTTTCCCTTGGGTTTGTAAGCCAAAATAAACCCTTTCCTCTATAAACTGATTTTGGTCAGGTGCTTTCTGCCAGCGACGAGAAAGCCGCCTGCAGCAGCCAGGGTGGGAAGCTGTGGCATAGCGTTAAGAAGTCACTCTCGGATGTCCTTGCCAGTCCTTGAGCCGTGGCCCTTGCGCTGTCCTTCTCTGAATGGAGGAGTAGCTCACCAAGGTGGTCTCGCAAGGTATTTATGTAAGGATGCCTGAGCCTCCTGCCTCACCTGACACACAGATCTTGCCTCTGGCTTCTCTTTATGGCTTGCCTGCTAGTCAGTGGAGACCAACAGGCATAAGGCCTTGGCCCGCCCTGCTGTGCAAGCAGGATCCGGGGGAGGGACTCCCTCTGCTGCTCCAGGCTATCTCTTGTCCTCTAGGGTTGGCTTCTCTCTGTAACCAGAGAATGGTGGTGGAGGAGAGGCAGGGTGCTCCTGCCTGGGTTGCCTCTCCATCCCTCACCTGCCCAGGCCTGGGCAGAGCCTTGTAGCAGGAGGGCGAGGCTGACCGTGGCAGGGGGCTTGCAGGAGAGAGGGCGAAGAATCAGGAGCACTGGCTGCACCTAACATACTAACATAGAAGGGGGCTGAGATCCAGGCTTTCTCTAATTCAGAAGCAAGCACCCCAAAGCTAGAACCCCATGACCCAAGATGGGAACGCGCCTGTCTGACCCCACCGGACTGGTGCTATTATCATCATTATTGGTAATATTACCATCATCATCCTGTAATTTCCCAGTTTCAATGGCAAGGAAGTTTGGGCCTCCCTGGGCTTTCATGTTAAGAGAAAACGAGTGTGGCACTCTCTCCTCCTCTTGCCTCCCCCTCACTGCCGGCCACCAGCTGACTGCTGCCTCCTCTGTAGCCAGAGACTTTCTCCCTCGAGCCCCACCCATTATTACCTTTCAGGGACAAGGGCAGGGTGAGAGAGAGGGCCCTTTGCAGAGAGGAGCACTTGTCTCTTTTCTGCCAAGCAAAAGAGACACTTCAACCTATGCCTGGAGCCAGAAGTTCTCTGTGTGTGTAAATGTCAGTCTTTTGGAGGGCTTGTTAAAATGAAGCTGCTTGGACCCACCCCGCCTTCTCCTTGACCAGATCTGGGGTTGGCCTGGGTACCTGCATATTCCACTGCTGATCTTGTAAGTGACAGGCTAATGCTGATGCCAGGTGACTTCACTCCGGGAGCCACTGCCCTCCCCACATCATTTGAGGCTGGGTGTATGTAAAGGGTGAGTCACAGAGGCTCTTCTTCCCCCTTTCTCACTAGGTGTCTTCAAAGTTGGGTTCCCAGCAAGCGGGCAGGGGGCCCAGGTGCAGCACAGTGGGGGAGTGTCACTAACGCTCAGACGTAGGACTCCTAGCAGAGAAGGTGAGGCAGCCGGCACCCCTCATGAAGATTCACTCCCACAGTTGGCATTCCAAGCCTTCTCGGGGGTCTGGGGACGTCCTGACTCACCACATAAGCCTTGTTGGGAGCTGGGCCCCAGCCAGCCTCTCCTCCCTCAGTCGGGCCCACTCTCATGTGTTCCCACCTGTTCCTCTAGCTGAGCCTCGAGCACATTCTCCCCCACGCATTGTCCCCATGCACCAGAGAGCCCAGGCACACATCCCTGGGAATCCTCAAAGCCAGGATTTCTACGCACTTTGCAATGACTTCCTTGGCCCTCGGCTCCAGAGTCCGGGGATTCTCCTGCAGAAATAGGAGACTGGCTTCTTTCTGCTCCTCTCTGCTCACCCTTTGTAGGAAAGGAAAGGAGATAGGGCCTGGCACTGGGGAAACCCACTGTAGTGCAGAGGTGGCCAGAGATGTCACACAGATCATGCCAGTCAGGAGCCTGTTCCGCCTGGGCTTTGCTCCAGCCTGGGGGGAAGCCTCATGCTCTTTTGCAGTAGCAGCCTGGAAATCTCAGGTGAGAAATTCCTAGCCCAGTGCTCCTCAAACTGGAGAGTCTGGCAGCATCACCGGACAGCTTGTGGGGGCTTCCGAGGTGGCACCCTCAGCCAGGTGGACCTGAGAATGGGCATCGCTAGCAAGCACCCAGATGCAGTGTCAGCTGGGGAGGACAGGGAACTGGTTCTGCAGCCCATGGCTGCTTGCTGCTTCTCCACGTGTCCTCCACTGCATTCCTACACTTGGACCAGGTTTCCTGCTTTCTGAATTCCTTGGAAAAATGCGACCAGCTTGATAGCGCCATGGTGCTTTTTCTATCATTGTAGAAGTACTTACTGAGGGCCACGGTTCCAGAGCTCGGCGTACATTCTCTTTCTTCCTCATTCTAACCCTGGGGATATTGTCCCCATTCTACAAGTGAAACAACCGAGGCTCAAGCACGATAAGCTGATGTGGCTGATAGGCGGAGCAGGCCTGCAAGCCAGGCAGCCTGGCTCCAGAATCTGCATTCCAATCTAGACCTGCCCAAGAATGAGTTAGGCCTTGTGTTGGGTTTGCATGGGACAGCAAGGGAAAATGAACCGGTAACTGAGTCACAGGCTTACTTTGTATGGACAACTGGTGCCCCGTAGGATAGTATGAAAACAGCAATCTAAACCAGTGATGAGGGCGGGAGGCACAGAGAAAGAATAACAGCCTAGGCTGGCCAGGAAAAGCATCAAAGAAAATCAAACATTTGAACAGAGCTTGGAGAAGAGACACAAGTCCACTTCCTAGCAGCAGCCAGCCCACGCGGGAACTTGAGCTCAGCAGGTCCAGGGAGAAGAACCCCGAGCTCCTGGGGAACCTCTGGGTACAAAGGCAGTGTAGACATGAAGAGCTCAAGGACAGCCAAGGAGAACCACGGAGGTCTTGCAGCAAGAAGGAACATATTCACGTGTGCAATTTGGAACGATGACTCCAGGTTTTAGCCTTCCAGCCCACGTGGGCTGCCTTCTGGACACAGGGAGCTCCCTGCTTCCTCACTCTCACTTCCCAGCTTAGTCTGTCTGCCTGGGCAGAGTCCCTCGCTGTCTTGTCCACATGGGGGCATTCTCATTAGAGAATTGATTATTCCACTCCTCTCCAGGCTTCTCTCCGGGATCAGAATTCTGACCTTGTCACTCGTGTCTTTTGGAGCTGATGTCCCTGGTCACATGACAAGGCCCTCACTTAGAGTAGCCGAGGCTCCTGGCTCTAGCAGATAAGGGAGAGTTGGGTATGTGCATATATGTAAGAGGGTCGAGGTCACAGATACAGCCTCACCAACCTCCATGGACAAGGATGGTCCCAGAGTTAGCTGCAGGCTCTGGGGTCCCTCTTCAATATCTCTCTAATACAGCATTGTCCTCTGACCAGAACTATTGTTAGGAACTGATGCTGGAGACACCATCCTCCGACTTCTATCTCTTCACCTGAAAAATGGCAAAAGTCTCTGCCTTCCTCATTTACTCAGCAGTTGCTGTGACCTTACATCAAACCAAAGCAGATCCAGACTGTAAAGCACCAAGCAGAAGGCAGCAGGACAGACGGCGAGAAAGGCTGGTTGCTTCAGACTGGGCAGAACCGAGCTATTCATCAGCTCACTTCAAACAAGCTCCCCAGATGCACACAATGGGAAGCCAACCAGAGTCTAGCTTGTAACCCTGCAGATGAGTTCCTGAGCACCTTTCAGCTATAGGACTTCTGCCTCTGGTTGTTGAGTTTTCTTGGCACTGTCTCAGGAAGATTGCCTTCCTAGCACGCTCTAAAGACTGACCTCTGCCCCCAGGATCTCATGACCTATTCAGACTGTGGATGGCCTGCCCAGACTTCCAGCCCATTCTCCAGGAGAGCTCTGGCTACTGCATAGAGACCGCCGGCCCCCGAAATCCATTTTAGGTGTTTATGCCAAAAACAGGACCAAGGGGACCCCAATCCTCGCCAGCTTCCTATATTTTCCAGAGATAAAAGCAAACAGAGTTCTTTGCCAGCAGGATCATCCCAGGGTCACTTTAGCTCCCTCTACCCAGAAGCCAGGGCTTCTGTGCTTTCCTGAGTGATTATCAGGCCTTAAAGGGAGTGGGCTGTTCCATGCTGGGGGCCCCTTCTCCCTGGGGTCAGGGGTGCTCAGTTGTGATGAGAGGCCTAGCTGCAGGCTGGATCAGCACACTGTGCCCCACCCCTTAGCACATGTCCCTGTCCTCCACTTAGCCTTCTCCCATACTGTCCCAGACTCATTTCCAAGTCTTCTTTGGGGGCTGCTTTGTTTGTCCCACACGTTATCCTCCCAGATTTCTGCCAGTTGGCTGTCCAGTGTCTGCTGGAGGGTTGGTGGACAGCCATGAAGATGTGTTTTCTAAGGGACACGCAAGAGCTCTCACAAAGCTGCTAGTGTGCAAAGTGCTAACTACAGCTGGCTCCCAGCTGTCCTCGCTTCCCCCCAGACAGAGATCGGCCAGGCCAGAGAGTTTAGAGCACTAAGGGAGATTTCAGATCAGCAGGAGCCAAGTTCAGTTTCCCTCACATTGCAGACTGAGGGAGACCGGAGATCTCAGCTTGTTTCTCGAGAAAAGAAGAGGTCTAACAACGAGTGAAGAGCAGGAGCGTCCTGCTCAAGCAAGGCCTGGTGGACACGGAAAACAGGGACCAGATGGGACCTTGAACAGGAATGCTGTCCATGCCTTTGGGGGAGGGACAAGGCGCTGGTACCCTCACTGGAAACTCCTCTCCCTTTCTGGTGATGGCCTAGGGATACAGGCTTTGTCTCCGGCCTCTTCTGCCCTTCCCACCCATCCCTCCTAATTCTGTCCTCTCCTCCAGTCCATCTCTTCCATTTGGTCTCCACATCTGCTGATGACCATCCAGAGAGCTGGGAAGTGCCTCCCTCCCTTGGCAGCCCTTTGTCTCCTACGACCCCCACTCACAGAGGCTCCTATGACTGGACCTCCTGTGTTCCTTCTCCTCCCCCAGCACATCTGCAAGAGCAGGTCAGCACAGGAACTCCTGAGAGCTGTCCCTTCTCTCTGTGCCTCCCAGTCCCCCACATAAATAGCTGTCCGGCCTCACTGACTCCCTACCCGCTTCTTTCCCAAGTTTCAAACTCTTGGCTGGAAGGAACTGAGACCAATCAGTGGACACAGCCCTTCCCGTCCCGGGCAAGTTCTAGACACAGCTGTAGAAAACAGTTGCATCATGTCTATAAGACTAGCTTCTGATCCAGAGACCCTTTCCAGAGGGGACTTGGAAGGACAGTCATGACTCACATACTTCAGTAACTTCTTTCCACAGAACTGAGCCAGTGGGACTCTAAACCTGTCTCTGCTGTTTGTGCTTCAGTCCTATGTGTTTGCAAGTTTGTCTGCATGTGTTCACAGTATCTACACACATGCAGGCGGTGTCTTCATGAATGCAGTCTGCACACAAAAGCAATGTCTGCATGTCTGCATGCGGTGTCTGCGTGAATATAGTGTCTGCATGTGTGCAGTTCCTGCACGAACACCCACAGTGGCATGCTTCTTGTAGCATTTCCCAGGAATGAGCACGGAGCAGACTGTAATAGCAGATGTTGCCTGAGTACCAACGGGCTCTGCACTGCCGGCCCCACTGCAGGTCAGGCTTGTAAGGGGAGCATTAACGAGCTCCCCTCAATCTCAGCCCCAGTGTGGCTGCTTAATGCTGGTTCAGCTGGTAACATTCTCATTGCAAGTTTTCCAGCCACTCTTAAGGGGACTCAGCACATGCACTTCGCCCAGCTATGGGGATGTGCAGAGTTGGGGGGATGGGGGAGATGGCCCGCATCTTTAGCAAATGTAGCAGTTTGCTACAAGGGTCGGTACTTTGTCTCATTTCAGAGTGGAGAGGCACTGGGCTGGGCAACAGGTGAGCCCTGCCCTGTCATGTATCTGCTGGGTTGTTGAGAACTTCTGGGATTCTCTGAACCTCTCTTGTCTTGGTTCTTAATGAATGTAACATGGGACTCAGCTTGTTACAAGATAATTAATTAAATAAGATCATTAAGTAATATATTCGCATATAGTAAGCACTTAGCAAATGCTAGATAAATCTGAACTCTAACCAGGGCCCATGGCTCAGGTACCTAGAACCACTGGCTTAGGGACCTTTAGAAGCCTCACTAATCCCAAATCCCTTGTGTCCTGGAAGCAGGGAAGCTAATGTTTCCTGTTCCTGCTTGTGTCTGGATGTATCCACGAAGAAGTTTTCATATGTGGAAATTAGGCTTACAGAGGTCAAGTACCTGTAACCAGGGAGGGTCCAGCCTAGGGAGCCTGGCCCTGGGTCCTGTCCCTTAATGAGCCAAAGAGGCAGCTGCACCCAGAGAGGGCAAGTGGCCCAAACCTCTGGCTGTTGATCTGCTCCCAGACCATGTGTCTGTCCACAGTGTTGGGCTCATCAGACTCACACTCTAGCAGCTGCCAGAAGGCTCCATGTGGCCAACCAAGCTGGGTGACCTCCTCCCTCTGCTGCTCCCAGGCCCTCTGACCCTAAACAGCAGTTCCATGTAGCCTCCCAAGGACCCCCAAAGCACGTCTAAGGCCCCTTCTGTGAGGATAGACAGCAGGCCCAGAAACACTGAGATGTCCCTCTCCACCCTTCAGTCACCACCCAGAAACTCGGAAGCCTGTGTGTATATGGTGAGTTAAGTGTCAGGACTTGTGCTTGGCTCCAAGTCAGGACTTGAGCTCAGACTCTTGTGAGTCCCAGGAACCATCCAGCTGGGCAGCACAGGGGAGGGGAAGAGGAGAGAGCAGAAGTTTCTGGAAGGACTTCAGAGTTGTTTTGAAGACAGTGTCAACGTAGAAATCTAGAAACAGAGGAAGAACAGAACTCGGTGTTCACAAAGTCAAGGAGGCACTCCTGGATCACAATCCCTTCCTTTGCAGTTATCCACCCCAGCCGCACAGACTCAGGACTGTGGTCATCACAAGGCTTTGCACAGCGTCCATTGTATGTCCGTCAGGCCCTGCTCAGGACTCCATCACCAGCGCTGATCAAGCTGGCACTGTGCAGATGCTTATCCAACCCTCGTGTGTCATCTTCTCAAAGCTGTTGTATTCACCATTTAATAGTCAAAAGCGATCGGAATCTAAAGTTACATAACTAAGTCCCTTAAACTCCCAGGCCTGTTTTCTCAGCTCTAACCCATAACTGTATTTCTAGGACTTCATTTATTTTGAGAATTAAGCCATGGATACCTATGAAACACTCAGAACTGTACTGGCCACAGTGGGTCCAGTAGAAGCTGGCAGTCATTGCATGGACTTCTTCAGTCTCCTCTGACTGACAGTCCCTGCTCGGTCCTGGCCTGCTCAGAAGGCACTACGCCAACAGTGGCCATGACAGCGTGAAGCTGTTGCCCGTCGCATCACCATGGTTCTCTGATGGGCACCATTCGTCCCTTCCAGGATCGCCAAGCGCTATCCAAGCTTTCCTACTCATGTTTAATCCAAGTGCCCACGGTCCACTTTTGCAGCCATGCTGCGATGGTACCGTGTTCAGCCTCTGTCCATGACAGCATCCCAGGGCCACACGCCCTCCAGGAAGCCTTCCTTATCCAGCCCTGAGCATCTCCTTCAGGCATGAAGGAGAATCACAGATTATAGGGTATAAAAAGCAGCTTTCATCCCTCACAAGCATGATCTTGAAGGCCAAAGTGATCTTGTGGTTACAGAATCACACCATGAGGTCTATTGGATTCTAACTGTATCGCCTGGGTTTTCACGTTTTCTTGCACTTGGTCAAAGCAGCTCTTTACCAGCAGACTCACAGGCAGCTCTTGCCTGCTAGCTAGCACACACCCTGCGCCTGGCAGGCAGCCCACCTCCTTGGTCCCCCGCATCCCTGCTCCGTGGGTGGCTGTGCTCCTTCTCATTGCTGCTGTTCAGATCCCTGTGCCTCTCTTTCTATCAGCCTGTCAATCACTAATCCCAGGACATGGTCCCCAAGGCCCACCTCAGTCCTCCCCAACCTCCAGTCACAAATGACTGCTTGAAGGCAGGCTGATCTTTGTTTAATGTTCATTTTGTTTGACTTGGGCGAAGAGGAAGATAAATGACGCTCTGTCTCTTTAAGGTGAAAAAGAGGCATTTTAAAAAAAGACCTATTTTTTTGCCTTTTAAGAGAAAAAATTCTCCCAGTTATTAGGGGAGAGAAAATCATTTGACTTCAAGCTGCCTCTGGCAGTCTGGAGATGCTGAGAACAATCCCCGTCAGCATCTATCAGGTTGGCAAAACAAAGCCATCTGCATATGGGGAAATGAAGGGGTGGGGAGTGAGAGGAGGTGGTGAATAGCTGATGAGGAAGATGCCCCACACCTGGCTGGAAACACTCTTAGGACCCTGGATTCGGTGGCTGGCAGGGGCTCGCAAAGTCCAGACTTTTGGGGAGAGAGTGATAAGTTTAGAATTGAGAGCTTTTTCCTAAGAGCCGTGAAGATTATAGAATCCATCTATCTAATTTGTACCCTCATTATTCTCTTTCTGTCTCTCTCTGTGTGTCTCTCTGTCTCTCTCTTTCTCTCTCTCTCTCTGTCTCTGTCTCTCTCTCTCTCTCTTTCTCATATTCAAGATCATAAAAGGGAAATGACTCGCCCAGTCATAGGTGCTTTGTGCCCAAGCCTAGGCTTCAAATTTCTCAGCATTTGGGGTCTGGCTCGACCTCTTCTAACCACGGTCCTTTTGTTCTCTTGCTTGGCTCTTCTGTCTCCCTCCCCTCCTGTCCTGAACACCATGCAGTCTCTCTGCCCTGTGAGCCCCAGCCTGAATACCTGTCCTGGTCTCTCTGGCTACATGCCCCTAGCCTTTGTCTGCTTTCCCACCAAAGGCTCCCTGGAGCTTGTGTTCTGGGACAGTGACCCTGGTTTAGCCCCAAACAGGGCTAGGCATACCCAAAGCATCCTTCTGTATCCAATACCAGTCTGCCCTGGGGTGGGCCTCTGCCGTATTCAGTCCACTGTGTGGATCTAGACTCTCAGGGTGAGTTCAGTCTACCAGCAGGCAAGGCGGAGTCCAGACTGCTGATCGTGGGTGACCTCTGAACTCTCTGTGGCCTTTCATCGCTTCATTAATCTGCATTTGTTTATCTGGGTTTGAGTGTGTGTAGGTGTCACTTGTGTGTCTGGGGCTGCAGTGTGTGGCCGGTCATTCACATCTGAGCCTCATCCCAAAAGGTCAGAGTGGGATCCTCTCCGTGCAGTTCTCTGTAGGCCTTGGTGCAGGGAGGGGCCACCTTTCCCCAGCCCAGCTGTTCTGTGACAGTGGGCATCACAGGCCTGAGGGAGGGTGATGCTAACCCTCTCTAGGGACCTCCCTCTACAGGGAGCAAGCTGGGTGGATAGTCAGCCTAGTAGACCCATGAAGGGACAGAACAGCTTCGGAATGGGCCTGGGGTGAAGCTTAGAGTCCCCAGTTCTGAAGGAACCCAGCCCACAACCAGGAATTTTTCCTCCCCTGTCTGCAGAAAATTCAAAGTCCTGGGCTGGAGAGATGGCTCAGCAGTTAAAGGCACTTGCTTGCAGAGCCTGACTCTGAGTTTGATTTCCCAGTACCCACGTAAAGCCAGACGCACAAAGTGGCACATGTGTCTGAGGTGCCTTTGCAGTGGCAGGAGGCCCTGATGTACCCATACCCACTCCTTCTCTCTTTTGGTCTCACTCTCAAGTAAGTAAATATTTAATAACACAAAAATATTTAAAAATAAAAAAAATCAAAGTACTGCTTCCCTGACCTCATGTTGAAATTGGATTTACTGGGGTTCCTTGACCAGCCCCATTTAGCCAATTAAGAAATGTGCTGGAGCTGGCTGTGGTGGCACACCCCTGTAGTCCCAGCGCTTGGGAGGCAGAGGTAGGAAGATCGCGTGAGTTTGAGGCCACCCTGAGACTACATAGTGAACTCCAAGTCAACCTGGGCTAGAGTGAGACTCTACCTTGAAAAACAAAAACAAGAAAAAAAACCCCAAAAAACTGTGTCCAATCCCATCAACCTCCCAGTAACAGTGCCTTCCATTCTTTAAAACCATACTGCTCATCTTCTCTGTCTTTGTTTCCCCTCGTTTTTATAACACTAGACTTCCTCGACTCTTAGAGGCTGCCAAAAACCATAGCAAAAACATTTTATTCAGGTGCCCAAGCTAGCTGTGTGCCTTGGCAAGACACTTAACTTCTCTGAGTGTATGGATTTTCGTTTAAAACAGTGAAAGTATACTCATAGCAGGCTTTCATTTATTCAGTATTTCCTTAGCACCTTCTGCTTCTTGGCCCCTGTTATAGTCAATCTTATCCACTTGATTGCATCTGGGATCACCTAGGAGATGCCTTGAGGGAGTTTCTGGATTAGGAGACTTTAGCTGGGAAGACCCACCCTAACTAGGAGTGGCACCATTCACGGACTGGGCTCTCAGCCTGCATAAAAAGCACACAGGGACTGAGCACCAGCTTGCATCACTCTGTTTCCTGACTGTGAAGTCACCAGCTGCTTCTCGCTCCTGCTGCCATGCCATTCCTACCATGATGGGCTGTAACCCTTCCTCTCTTAAGGTGCTTCTTGTCAAGTATTTGGTCACATCAATAAGTAACTAAGATAGCCCCTCTCTCAAACGTTTGGGGTGGACCACAGAAAACAGAGGCCAGCCTGTTGCATTGTAGTGACCTATCTTCAATAAGTGTGCTCACTAACAGAAAGCTGAATGCACACCCCCAAGTCCTTTCCCCTTCTGGACAGAAAAGTCTCCCCTACTCTCGGTGACACATCTGCAGATGGGAGGCAAGAGGGGGAGATGTGCCAACCAGCACCATTTGTCCTGTCACATGTTTGGACTTTACCTGGCCTGGCCATCACTTTCCCTAAAAGCTCTGGGATAGGGGTCATGGCCTATCATAGCTAGTCAGCAGCAATACTAGAGTTTCCACTTTAGTCTCCTGACTCTAAAGACCTGTCTTTAGGTCCCTCCAGCAGCACACACATAGTACACTGGCTTTATCACCCGGCACAGCAGAAGGAACTCCGGGGCCCTGAATCCTGTGAGGTTCAGGCATGGGAGTGGGCACATGCTGGCATTTGCATCTGCTGAGTCTGGCAGGGTTTTCAAAGACAGGGATCTCGGTAGGGAATTGGTATTTGGGCTGCTAAATAACCACAATTTGTATTAAGCAGAAACATAGTCATTAGGCCGCACGTGCAACTGCTGTGGCTCCCTCTCATTAGAGAGGAGGAAGATGGATGGATGCACCTTGGCCCGTGCTCTGGCCAGAAGCTTCCGCTGGGGTCCTGAGATGCCCTTCTAGGGCCAGCATTGGGGAGGAGGGGTGGGACCATGAGAAGTGGGGCATCAGGGTGTGTATGTCTTGCCTTCAGGAGACCCCTGGCTGCTCCCCTCCCGCCTCCATGGCCTTCCCTTCTCAAGGCGATGCCAGTTCTCATTAGCACAAGTAAATATGCGTCCCAGCACTGGGCAGGGGACACATGTGTTGCTGTTTAATTATATAGTGTGCACTGAGTCTATTACAGCTCCTCCAGGGAATGGCAGCTGCAGACAACGAGGTGTGATGGAGTCCATTCAAAACTACTTAGGTAATTAATGCATTGGTGCTCACTTGGCTGTGGGGGGAGAGGGCACAGTTCCCACTCTCCCTGTCTGCTCTTATCTTCCTCTGGGTCTTTTTTTTTTTTCAGAAGCTCTCTAAAACCCTCAATAGTTGGGACAGTTCCCACTAGGAGCTCCGGGCCAAGACAGTGGGAGAAGGGGGTAAAATTTCAGCACTGAGAGACACGGTGGATTTCTTTTGTCGAACTGAGGCTGATCCCTGGTGACCTAGAAAGGCTGTGGGAATCAGCACACATATTCCAGCATAGCCCCAAGCTCCTCTATTTTGGGAACTTCCTGTCGCTCCGCAGCCCCAGGTGCAGACTCAGGTGCTGTGCAGACTTGCAGGAATGCCGCACAGAATCCTGCTGTGCTGGGAGCTGGGGGTTGGTGGAGTCGGCAGGCAAGGGAAGAAGCGGAACCTACAGGTCATCGGGCATCCAGTTAGAAAGAGAAAGAGGGGGCTGAAGGGATGGCTTAGCGGTTAAGGCATTTGTCTGCAATGCAGAACGACCCGAGTTTGATTCCCCAGTGCCCATATACAGCCAGATGCACAAGAGGGCGTATGTGTCTGGAGCTCGTTTGCAGTGGATGGAGGCCTTGGCGTGCTCTCGCTCTCTCTCTCTCTCTCTCTCTCTCTCTCTCTCTCTCTCTCTCTCTCTCAAATAAATAAATAAAATAAAATAAAAAAGAGAAAGAGGCCTCGCTCCTAAGCTCCTGCCAACAGCTTCACCAACCTCCCCCGACTCCATCGCCTCTGCCTCTGTTTAACTTTTACTTCAATGCTAAATCCTCATTTTGTGTCCTTTGCACAACTTTACGTATTAATTGGGTTTCCTCTCTTGATCTCTTGGATTGTATCTTTCATTCTCCAGATAACTCCTTTCTGAGCTTTCCTCCATGAAGCGTCTCTACCATCCTCTCTCAATAGAAGGTGCTCTGTGCCTCACAGTATCCTTTGCACAGGAGGCACAAGTGGGCTTGGCCCTGCTGGTCCTCAAGAGATTCACAGGTCCACACCTTCATGGATTCTCAGGTCCCTGCTCGCCCTCAGGGGTGGAGCCAGCTGGTCAGTTGATGGTTTTGCCCATGGCAGCCTGATACTTCCTCTCCATGCAGCCACCTGAGCCCCAGGCCCACAGAGAGGGTTCGTCAAAGCACATCAGGGGTGGGAATAACTCCGAGATCAAATCCCAGCCTCCTGTGGAGTTTGCAGCATTGTGGTTGCTTCTCTGCTTGGTCCCTTTCCGTGCCCTGGGCTCTATGTGAGAAACATGGCGTAGGAGGGGGACCCTCTTCAGAGTCTTTGCTGTTGGACCGTCGGAGAAGAGCCTGAGCACTCAGAGGAAGAAGGAGCCTCAGCTCGTGGCCCTCAGCGGTGGCAGGAAGTCAGTCTCAGGGGGACCTTTCTGAGCTTGGGGAGGAGACTTGGCCCTGCTCAGCTTTCCATTTGCACTTGAACACGTGTTCTCTCTGTCTGACAAATGAGACCTCGGTGCCCTGGCCCATTTAGGAGAATATGAAGTTCCATCTGGTGGCCTGTCATTATGTAAGGACATGGAAGGGGGCAGCTTTCCCTCTCCCCTCTGGTCCTCATCCTGGGAAGGAGAGATAAATGGCCCCATGACCAGCCTTGGGCTGGAGTAGCCCTGGGCCAGACCTGGACAGAGGAAGGTCAGCTGCGCTTGTGTGGGCTTTGAAGATGAATGAAGTTGAGGAGGGTTAGCCCTGGCCTCAGGAGCTCCATGAATTCTCCCTCCTCTGAGTGTTAAGGGAGCGACAAGGTTCAAAGGTTCAGAGGGGACCCTGGGCAGGAAGTTAGAGGACTACCGTGGAGTCCCCACTTGTCCTCCTGGATCTGTGGGCAGTCTTGTAACTGCTCAGAGGTTTGCTCTCCCAAATACAGAGCCGGGGAGTAATTCTCACTCACTGCCCTGCTGTGAGGTTGCAGAGAGGCTGTGTATGTTGAAGCATTTCAGAAGTAATGCAAACATTGTCTCAATGGAAGGTATTATTGCTTTCTCCCATCTGGGGCCTGGGGCCTTTTCTTGGGTGAGAGAATATTAGCCACAAAATGAATCAGAGCTTGGGCACCTCCCCACCCCCACCCCCAACCAGATGGGTGTCTGCTGGCAAGCCTCACCGATGATGCCTAAGCATCAGGCTGAGGAGGGGAGTCCACAGGACCCATTGCATAGCTGTCCAGACCTTCTAACAGAGGCAGGATTAATCACCCCTCCAGGCCCTTGACAGCCACTGGGGAAAACTGGAAGCAGAGGGTTTAGCGGCCTTGGTCCCTGTCCACCGGCCTCTCTCACTCACATTCCCATGGCACATCCCCCACATAAGCCTCTTTGCTAACAAAGTATTTTTAACCTGCTGCCTCCTTCCGCTTTGCCGATCTGCAGACAAGGGTCCCTGCAAGATAACAGAACCCATTAGTGGCGCTAGAGTCAGGCGGTGCCTGCTAAGTGCGTCCTTAGGAGCTCCCTCCTCTGCAGCAGCTGCTGCCCACAACAGCCAGAGATCAAGGGGCCAGGAAGGCTGGGTCAGGAGGAGTGCATTCTGTCCACTACACCCCACAAGGCACTTCATGCCCCATCTTGGGAGTCTGCAAAGGCATCCCTATTTCTGTTTTCTGTCTCACGTCTCAGAGCATCAGATACTCTCATTTTCCCTTGCCCCTTGAAATACCAAGGGAATTTGGGAAGAATGTGTCTTAGACAATGTCTAGAGCTGGCCCTCAAAGGAAGACACCCCAGGAGGCCATTGGTGGTGAACCCCTTAGAGAGGAAGGCCCAGCTTTCCCTCGTGCCTTTTGGATTGGGCTGGGGCCTGGGGAACCTTGCAGTCCTGAGAGGAGTCTGGGAGAGGGGAGAACACTGCTCCTCTTTCTTCCCCTCCTTGAGTGAATACTGCTGCCATAGCAGGATCTGCCTGGAAGGGAGCAGAGGTTTCTCTCCCCTCTGGAGCTTTCAGGGTTGATGGTGACCCTTCCTCAGTGCTCTCTAACGTGAGCACACACCAGCCCCTTCCTGCTAAGGCCGATTTCCATGCTAAACTGTTCATTATTGCCACCGGGCAGCACTGCACAGAAGTGTCAGAACCCATCAGCTTGGGGAAAGTGGACAGGTGAACATATGAACACATCTGTGTCCCTGTGCTCACAGGGACGCAGCCCCAAGGGAGGTGATGACGAGAAGTCGGGAAGCTCATGGCCAAGGATGAGGGAAGGACACAGGCGGAAGCAGAGCTCAGCCATTATTCTAGCCAGCATCTATTAGGCAGAGCTATGCAGACACCATGTGTGGCATTGGGAACAGGGCTAAAGAGCACACAGGATGGCTGAGGAAAGGACATGGTCACAGTGGTGACTGGCACTAGAGAGATGTGTAAGGTCCCTCGTGCAGAATAAGACGTAAAACCAGGGAGCCAGTGTTGTACAGAGAAGGCTTCCTATGTCCATGAGCTCCGAGAGCAGCTGACCTCTCTTGCCCTAATGTGCATGGTTTAGAGCCTGTGGCCTCCCTGTCCTCATCTCTCCTGTGACTCTTTCTCTGCCCCTTGTTGTCCATATTCAGCTCTGTCCATCCGATTTTGTGTCTTCTGCCTCCCTGCCCTGCCCCGTCCCGTGCTGAGCTGAGGCTTTCAGGATCTGGTCTTGACCAAGTGCTGACTCCTGCTCTGCCTCCACAGCTTCTAAAATGCTTGAAAGGTTTCCCATGACACTTAGAGTGCAGCTCAAACTCCTGAATGAGGTCCTGGTATCTCATAGAAACACCCTCCTCCTCCTCCGGCCCTTCCCTACGCCACCACCACCACATATGTCTTGCTGGATCTGCTGGTCTCTCTTCTTTTTGTTGGGTTCCCTTCTCCATCCACATCCCCAGAGCCTTGGCTTGCACTGTCCTCGCCACACCCTCCCCAGCTCTGCCTGAGGAAGTGCTTGTTCTTTTAAGCTTAACTCAGATCCTATCTCTCCTGTAAAGCCTCCCCAGATCAGCCCACTCAGAATCAGTCTTCCCGCTAGAAGCCCACGTTTCTTCTCACTGGTTACAGCACTGAGCCGAGCAGGCTGTGTGTGTCGACTCCTTATACTCCTATTTCTAAGGTTACACGCAGAGTGGTGAGTGTCCCAGACTCACTCCGGAGAGGCCTCGCTGAGTTCCAGACCTGGCCCTGTCTGTAGGCCAGAAGTGTGACTTTGGATGTGCAACTTAACCCGTGGGCGCCTCTCTTCCCTCTTCTCCATCACAGCAACAGGAGCAGGGCCTCCCTCACAGGGCTTCTGTGGGTGTGAGTTGTCTTCATCCAGGTCAAGCGGGTCGGGGCTGCTTGCCAGTCTTAATTTCATTTCTGCTTTCTGTATCACACCATGACTTCCCAGAGGCATGAAGCAAGCAGAATCCATATTTGCACCTGCAGGAGATCCTGCTCCCCATCACCTTCTACCCGAAGGAAGCTAAAGCAAGTGAGGCCCCCAGAGCCCTGGTGCCATCAAACTCATTGTATAGATGGGCAAACTGAGGCCCAGAGGAGCGAAGTACAACGTGCAAAGCTTGAAACAGCCCTAGAGTCTTGGTCTTGAAGAGGGTGCAGCCAGGAGTTCTTTCCACCATTCCTGCTCAAAGGTTATTTCCGTCTCTGTGGAGCAGATGGTCAGTGGCAGGGCTTCGGCCTCCCTTAGGGTATCTGTGAGCCATTTCCTCACCAACTCTACCCTCTTCCCTCCCTCTGGTGGAGCTCAGCTGCCTGGGTCCTTTAACCATTCCAAAGAGGCAGGTTTCCCTACCTGCCTATCAAGGGCACTGTGCTTCTGCTGGGGTGCTGGTGGTCTTCACATAGGCTGCAGGTGGGCCTGGGCTTGGCCTGTGAACAAATGACAGGACAAGAGGGCAGAAGCCAAGTCCAGGCCTAGGCAGGCCAGCTGAGCACCCACCCTGCCAGGCACCCAGGGCGCAGTCTGTCTTCTGCTTTCACTGCGGCTTTGATACAATCTGGAAAACACATTAAACATTACACAGAGTAGTTGACGCATAATTAATAAAGTATGGACTTTGGCTGGGAGCTTTAGCTTAAAATAGCACCCTAACTGTGGGGAGAGGAAGGGCAGAGGGGTGGCCTTGGGAGATGGGGAGACTGGTATCTCTGAGGGTATCGTGCTCAATTCTCTCTGAAGCACACTTAAATTAAGTTGGGAGGAGAAAGATAATCTTACTTGTTTTAATTAATGAGGTGAAACTGAGGCTCAGGAGAGGATGAACTTGTTACCCAAGGGTGCTCAAACATCACCAGACAAAGCCAGGGACTTGAACTCTGGGCCAGGCCTTTGACCCGGTCCACACCCTCAGGTAGTCGGAGGCCACATTGGCATATCCATACCCTTGAACCATCTCTGGTGAAGCTGCTTGTTCCAGGACTGCTTTTAATTTGAGAGACGTTTTAATGGCATTTTGAGACAGCCGGTTCCCTCACTGACTCTCTAGAGAGGCCAGGGGGTGTTTTGCATCTTCTTTGAAGGAACAAAAAAAAGCGTTTCTTCTGCAAGCATGTTCAGAGATCACTTTGCTGTGGCTCGACAGCCTGCTGGGTGAGGGGAGAGGTGAGGAAGGGGTGGGAAAGGAGAGGAAAGAGGAGAAAGACTTCTGTGATTAGTTCAAATGCCTGGCCTCAGGGACATTCTCCGTTGAAGCCAGAGTCCTCCTGCTCTCTACCAGAGATGCCAAGCTGATCCTCTGATGGGAAATGCAAATTTCAGCCCGACTAATCACCTGTCTGGGCAGCACCGCCTCCAGCCTGCCAACCATTAGCAGATGACCCAGAAGCCGAGAAGCACCAGCTCTGGGGGAGGAAGGTATGATGGAAGTTCTAGAAACGCCAGAGTCATGCCACCTTAAATGACAATAATCTGGACAATAAGGGGGAAACTGAGGCACATTATATGAGGCAGAAAATTGTGAAGTGACCCATCATGCCACTTGGGAAAACTCATTCCTTCCTCTACAAAGCAGACACAAATGTGGTCTTATCTAAACAGTGGTGCCTAGGTGAGGATATGTGGAAGTGTATTCTATCACAAAGCCCTCTGGACTCTCCCTGATAATCATTAATCCACGATTAGGTGACACAGGCTAGCGGCTGCTACAGTGTGATTCCATTGCCTTTTTTTCCATCCCTCCTAAGATTACACTGTTCCTGGCACACAGTAGGTCCTCACAGTGCCTGAAAGGATCCACGGATCTCCCAAGCCTCAGTACAGCCATCACAAGATGAATCAGAGGGAAGCCATGACACCCAGATGCTGCTGGCTACCAGACAGCTGTGTCTTGCCCACCTCACTCTGTGTCCTCCTGTCTTGGTCCTAGGCCCGGCTCACTATCAGCTAGACAAATCCCGAAAGCGGAGGAACACAGGGAGACTGTGCCCCCACCAAGTTCCCCAGCCAAGCATCTTGCTCTCAAATAACCAGAACTTGGACCCAGGACCTTGTACGGCTACGTTTTCCCAAGGGAAGATAAGTCAGAGGCCCAGCTGTCGGCCAAATTCTTAACCCCAGCAGTCCTACTTCTGGGGAGCTTGTGCTCTGAGAAAGAGAAGGAACCTGGTAGCTGGAGGGTGGAAGTCAGGAGGCCAGAGGGAGTGGCGGGTTGGGTTTCACAGGCATTCCATTGCAGGCCTTTGCGGGGCAGCTGAATCAGAGCCCAGGGAGATGCTGAGACCAGAGGAGCCTTGCAGTCGACTGTGGGCAAACCTGATAGCCCATCTGGAACCCATCCATGGCCAGGCTCCCTCCCCCATCCCCCAAGCTCATTGGAGGAGCCAGCCGCCATGGGGAGCAAGGCCTCAGGCTGGGTAAATCCCCCAGGTGCCAGCTCTTGGACCCTGCTGCTCCCTCCGTGCTCTGAGAACCCCCCACACACACACTACCCCTAGCTTTAGTGCTTGCCCTGGCTCAGTGTGCTGATCCGAAGGCTTTGAATAGAGAGGAGGAAGGGTCTGGGCTGGGCCTTGAGTGTCAGCCCCATTCCATGGCAACAAGAAGTTCGGGTGGCCAGTGAGGTAGCAATGGGCTTTCAGCTTCTCAGCTGCCTGTCACCTCTACATCTAAAAGCCCAACATTGCAGGACAGAGGGGACTGAAGAACAGGACAGCGCGTAAAGGGCAGAAGTCCCCTTGTCTCCAGCCTGGTGCTGGCTCTCTTGCGACTTGCTTTCCCTTGAGGGTGTCATTTGTGGCCTCCAGGACTTAGGTCACTTCTTACGATGAGCATCCTGGACATAGAACAATTCCATGACCGAAGCACATCTTGGCAGAGCAGAGAGGATCCAAGGCCTTGGATAGGAGCCTGGGGTAGCCTTGACTAGGAGAATTATAACAGCTCTGGTATAAAAAAAAGCCAAAGCCATCAAGACAGGCGCTCCCTCGATTTTCAGCACTATCCCTACTCTAGAGTCGGACTGATCATGCCATTTCATTGTCACTGGTCACATGTTGTAAATCTTTGACCGTCACCCAGTCAACATGTAGGAGTGGGCGTGCCAAGGGTCGTTGGTCTCTCTAGGCAAAGAGGCACAGAGTCAGTAAGCAGAAAGGAATCACTTTGTGGGAACACCCTGGCCTGGCAAATGCGCTGGAGACAGAGCCCAGCATAGATAGGGCTCCACACCAGGGGGAACGCTGAAAGCCAAGACAAGCAACCCGATCGGTTGGAGAGCCCCACAGGGTCAGAGTCGGCTCAGACCACCTGGAGGGAACCAGGCCCTATTGCCCCCCCCCCAAAAAAAAAATCTCTTTTAACAACAAACTTTGCGATCAGCACATTTCCCAGGGCAGCTTCCTGCATAGTGTTTGTCTAATCTGTCTGTCCAAAATCCCTCTCCAAACACCAAGTTTCCTGCCCAGCACTGGCAATCAGAGAGCTAATTATCTGAGATTAGGGATGGGGTGGGGACTGCCTTTTAATTACAGGGGGGAAAAATTAGCCCACCTGAGGTCGGCAAGGCCACTGGGATTAGAAGTAAAGTCCAGGCTTGGGTATAGGCAGGTTTGGGAGGTGGGAGTGTCCTAAGCCCTGAGTCTGGTGTTGCCTGCTCATGGCTGACATTTGGGGATCTGGACAGGGAGAGGGAGAGGCTCAAGGAGAGAGTGGGAAGGAAGGAGAGAAGAGGCAGGAGAGACAGAGGTAGCTGAAAAACAAGAACAGTGGACAAGCAGAAACATCGGAATTTCCAGGAGAGAATGAGGAATGGAAGGAGAAGGGAGCAGTGGGGTCGAAGGAGACAGACTCGTGAACAGACCAGCAGTGCGCCTACAGCCCTTCGGGCTGGCACTCTTGCTTCTTTCCCTTGTGGGAGGAAGAGAAAGGCAGCAGAAGCCTTCGCCCCGCTTGCATCCCCTCTCCCGCCTGCCTTCCTCTTTCCCTCGCCCCATCTTCTCTGCCCTCGCGCCCAGCATACTGGCCCAGCTTTGCAACCCAGGGTACAGTGCTGAATGCTTTGGGCCTGGCCAAGGCCAAAACAGGCTGCTCTTAGTGACCCTACAGCCTGAAGATGGAGCTTTCTTCCCAGGAGCTCTGGCCTTCTCTCCTATGAATAGAATCTCTTGGCTCAGAAATGCGTTCAATAATTAATTTATTCATTCATTCTTTCACTTTATAAAGAAGTCCAGACCTTTATTATGGGCAAGACACATGGCCAGTGGAATCCAAGCCAGCCTTTGGGATCTGCCACCTCATTCAGCCTTTCCCCAAGACTTGAAGTACTTCAGGGCCTCCCTCAGAAGTGACCCACTGGCCCGGGCCTGTGTTCTGCACAGAGACAAAGAGCACTACATCCATGCACGTGCTCAGGGCAAACACTGAACCACGCCAAACTGGTAGAGAGAGCGGTGCAGAGTCATGTGGCGCAGAGGGGATGCCAGCATTGCTGTTTCCCATGTTTATACCTCACTGTTTCCCGGAGACAGAATCGAGGTGATTTATAAGAAAAGGTTTGGCAAATAGATGTGATGATTGCTAGCTTGACTGGTCCCAATTCCTCAAGTAGATCTGCGACCCCTTTCTCTCTACCTGTTTTCCTTGCTTTGAGGACCTGGGTGGTGCTCCCTGGAAGACTATACCCACGCCTCCATCCCCAAAGGAAGGGGAGAAAATAGGATACTAAGGTTAACACAGACATAGTCCAGTATCAGTTCTGGAATGAGGTCCCCAGTCAAAACGGTGAAGGGCAATGCTACGAGCTAAAATCTCTGCTCTCTGAAAAAAGAAATATTCCTATTTTCCAGAAGAGACAATTCTCAGGCCTTACATTCTGTACATGATTTATGATTACATAAGCCCTTGTACGGAATCCAAGACAAGAATTGAACATCAAAATCAGAGTCTTCTTTTATACGGTGATTCCTTATATTAACTCCTGATAAAGAGCCAAGGTTATGGCATCCACGCAGCAGTGGGCATTCAAGGAGTTACTCTTACAGAGCAACAAACAATAGAAACCAAGCAGATGAGGCCATTAAGAAAGTGAGCTTGCTGGTTAAGCTTCCGTGGTGCAAGTTTGTGGCTTCCGGAGCTCTAAGTTGATTCAAGGCTAGAATGCGATTTTTAAAGCACCCCATTGTGTTTGGCACTCTGCTGAAAGTTGAATAAAATGAACTATATGGATTCCACTTCTACCTCTGGGAATTTATAATTTACGTTGGCACTTAGATGGGAGCTTAAACTGCAGCAAAGAGTGTTAAAATGACAGGCAGTAAGATGTTAACATTCGCACAAGACAAAGGAAAGTGTCTTTTTGGAAGATGAATGGATTCATCACCAAACTGCCTTGGGTTCAAATCCTCTCTGTGACTGGCTGGCTTGTATGACTGACAGAGAGTTGCCACCCTGTTCTGTCCCCAGATTCTTTATCAGCGACAAGGTTGGAGTTTAAAGAAGGGTGTGTATGGTGCCAGGAGCTCTACCCCACACATATATGCTCAGTAGGGGGTACCATTCCCCCATTCTAGAATGACTGAAGAAGGCTGGGGTTTCCTATGGGAAGAAGAGCTCTCTGGAAGATGAGGGATCCATTGCCTCTTCTGAGAAACTCCCTCAGTGCCATCCCCATCCTGGTGGCTGGGACTGTCCTGATTGCATTCTGGATGCATTCCAACCAAGACAGTGTTTTGGGACCTGGGACCTTCTCTCTCCCTTTGCTCTGTTCATGTCACAATTTGATGGGTGGATCTGTGACCACTTTCTCTCTACCTGCTTTCCTTGCACTGAGGACCTGGGTGGTGCTCCCTGGAAGATCGTTGTATAGAGCTGTTGCAGTCAGCTTTCTAGTTTCTGTGCAAAAAGAACCCAAGCAAAAGTGGAGGGATGGGTTTATTTGGCTTAGGGACTCAAGGGGAGACTCCATCCTGGCAGGGAAAATGATGGCATGAGCAGAGGGCTGGGCATCACCTCTGCCACAGCACTGCAAACAATGGCAGGAAGGTGTGCCAAACCCTGGCAAGGGGAAGCTGGCTTATAACCTCATAAGCCCACCCCTGATGACACAGATCTAGCAAGGTTCTAATTCCCAAACTGCCATCAGCTGAGGATGGATCACTGAGAACACATTCATTTGTTTGTGGGGGACACCTGGATCAAACCATGACGAGAGCCCTCCTTCCTGCTCAGCCTCTCATGCTCCCCTGCCCTGAGCCTTCAGGCTCCTCCCCTGCTTAGCCTTGGGAGATTCTGATGTCAGGTGGAATGAGGGGGTTTCCTCCCACCTCTCTTGAAAGGATTCCTGTACCGATTGGCAGCCAATGTTAGGCAGCCTCCAGGCCATAACCAGAGGGGCTAAGGTGGGGAAACCTCAGGCCACATGGCTCCTACCCTCCTAGCATCCCCTGAGATACAGCAGGTAGTCATTGGGCCAGGGGCCAGCACACACCAGGCCTGTCTTGGACACATCCTCTGCCCATCTCTCCCCTGCTTCTCTGGTACTTCCCAGCTCACTGCCAAACTGTCAAAAGCTCTAAGAGGCAAAGCACTGTTCAGTTAATGATTGCAGTCCCTGGAGAGGTGCAGAGGGGAGTGGGGGTGTGGGAGGAGCAGAGGGGGATGCTTTAGTGCCTTACACAAAAGCAGAGCTGTAGCTCCTTCCAGCTCTTCTAAGGAGCAGATTAGAAGGGGGCAGGTCTGCTCCAGCTGCCTTCTCTGTGAGTGAAGGGCTGGAGACACCCCCTCACTTTTCTCTTTTGCAGGAAGCAAAAAGGGTCAGAGACAGAACACTGCCGGGCCCAATGGCCTCCGTGTTCTGGTCCCCAGCATAAGTCAGGCTGTGAACTTCCACAGCAAAGAGCCCAGCTGGGGGCACCTGCTCCTCACTTCCCAGCATTCTCCCCTTGACAGGACAGGGTAGGGTGACCGCCCCAAAGGCCCCCTTCCTCTACCAGTTGTCATCGGTGTGTTCCCTTACATGTCTGAGGATGAAAGTATGGTCCTGTCCTTCATCTTATCCAGTTTCCCAAACTCCTTCCCATTCTTCCTCATCCTCCTCCTGCAGCCCTACCAGCATTACTTTTGGTAGCTGAGGAAAGTGAGGATTCACTGTGATCTGTAGGGCCTGGGGATCTAGGAAGGAGAGTGAAAGCCTGGGAAGGGCAGGGAGGCTGCAGGGTCTCCAAGCTCCCTGTGGCCCTTTGGGGGATTTTGGAACATCACCTCTCCCTGTGTAGCTCACACTTCCTCTGCAGTGGTTCCTGATGTTACAGCTGTTAAGCACCTGGACAGTGGAAGTCTCCCCTTGAGGGGGCAGCTCAGAAGAGCCATGACTGTACTTTGCTGACCATCCAATTCATGGAGTATCTGCTAATGGTCAGAGTAAAGGCAGTGGCAAGTTTATTACTCAGAAGGCCAAAGCCCAAGCCTGCTTCCCTTCCACCCAACCTCGGTGAGATCCCGGCACCGCCTGTCCAGCCACACCAGCCACTAAAGGGTCTGCCTGCTGACACTGTGCCTGGCAAGTGTGGGCCTCAGTGAAAAGTGGCATCGAGAGCTGGGTGTGGTGACACATGCCTTTAATCCCAGCACTTGGGATGCAAAGGCCACCCTTGACTGCATAGTGATTTCCAGGTCAGCCTGGGCTACAGTGAGACCCTCCCAACCAAAACACGGCACTAAGGAGAAGCAGTTGTTTAGCAGAGCAAGGTGACCAGAGGGTCTCAGCAGTGATGCTGGGAAGCAAGGCTAGCAGATCAGCGGATCGATTGGGAAAACTCACCCTTGTACCCATCCAAAACCCTGATCAGAAGGAAGACTGGCCATGAATTAATTAGGGTCCATTGTCAGAGGCAGCTCATTATTAAAGGCCCTCTCCTGGGAGGGGACATGTCTCGAGAATGACAGCTCCTCAAACAGAATTCTTTAACAGAGCTGGTCCCTCCCCTTCAGCTCTGCCCCTCAGGCTTGGCCAGGATGACAGACCAGGGCACACGGTGCCTCTGAGCTGGGGCCTGAGGCTCGGGAAGATGGTGCTTTCTTTCCTACCTTTCTTTGGTCACACTGCTCTGCCCTGATCTGGCCCGTCTTCCTGACCCCACCTGCCTTCGAGCCTTCGACAGCTCTCCACATGGCATGTTAAGACATTCCCCCTGAGTTCCTCCTAGTTCAGTGGGGAGCCAGAAAGACCCTCTCCACAGAAACAGAGAGGGGTTCTGTGCTGTTTGGGCCGATCTGAGGCAGGTGGTCTGAGGTAAAGCAGCGAAGCTCTTTTTCTTCCCTTTTTGATTTTAGAGCTGGGCAGAAAATGAAGGAAAGTGAAGTCCCTGCACAGTTCAGGCCCTGACTTTCTGCCCAAGGCTGTGTGACCTCGGGGAAGCCACCTCATCAGTTTATGCCCTGATTTCCTCATGCATAATGTGAGAATAATAACCGCCTACCACATCAGGTTGTCGTGGGGATTAAATGACAAAATGTGCACAAGGCCCTTACTCTTTCAAGAGCTAGGAGGGCTAAATGATTTGAGTACTTCCAAAAGCAAAGCCCACTTCTGTCATTCCGGGCAACCCGTGCCTTTATCAGCATGTGTGTGGGGAACGGACATGCGCAGCAGAACCAAGCCTGAGAAGTCATTTGGGCCGTGCACAGCACAGCCTCTTCTCAGGTCCTTCGATCATACACATGCAACTTCACTAGGAGACATGCTAGCTGCGATGGGCTCCAAAGCCAGATCAGTGCAGGCTTCTAGGTGTTGGGTTATAAAGGATGTTTAGGATCCTGAAGGTAGAACAAGTTGTTGAACAAAGACCAAGACCAAACAGCTAAGGACATAATTGAGAAGGTGTAAAAGACCACGCTAAGGTGTGTACTTCTCTAAGTTATCAGTGGTGTGTGTGTGTGTGTGTGTGTGTGTGTGTGTGTGTGTGTGCATGTTTGCAGGTGTGCACAGTGATGTACTTTCTGTATCCAAAACTGGTATAAACTAATCATTTTAAAAAACTTAGAAGACTGAGATAAGCAAGAGAAAGAAAATTACAAACACCTGAAATTTAAGGATTTTGCATATAGAAAAGGCAGGATCAAATGGGTATTTAAGAAGATTAATCTGGCTGGTGTTTGGGAGAATAGATTAGAGCGGAAAAATGCTGGAGGCAAGGAGATTTCTCAGGTTATTGCCGTGGTGCAGATAAGAGGCAATAAGAACGCAGACCCCACTGTTAGCAGGGGAAGAGAGATACAGTGCTTGAATGTGGTCTCCATTTCTCTTGGCCACTGTGCATTTTCCACACCATGGTATGCACACACCATGTGCATTTTAAAAGGGTTTCTCCTTTTCAAAGCTCAGGGAACCTCCTGCATCCAGACACAAGCCCTGTGTCCGATAGTGGTGCTCAAATGCCACCCTCAGTGTTAATGCAAGCGAAAGATTACCATTCCAGATTACACAAGGCAGGGCAATCACAGACCACTGAAAGACTGAGTTAATTCAAGAGGGTAATAACCCTTTTCAATTCCCTACCCTTCATTCTTTTTCCAAACTGCAGGTGGCCTTCATTGCCACCAGGCAGGAGACAGCTTTCAGGCCTGCTCTGTTCCCAGGGTGCCTCTCCAGAGGGTCCCAGCACAGTGTGATACAGTTCCTAATTCCAGCGCAGCCAATGCCCTCCTGCTTGACTTGGGAGAAACCAATGCCCCAGAGAGGGCTCGAGTGGAAAAGAAAGAGTAGCCATGTCCTCAGAATCAGGCCAACCTGGCTTTGAGTTTCTGTCTGCCTCTTGCAGCTCACTGGTCCAGATACACGGATTTAGCATTTCTTACTTTGCAGAAATGAGGAAGCCGACCTCATGGACTTCGGAGACTATTTGTGGTCACATCTTCCCCTACCCTTTGCACAGTAGTTGACATAGAATAGATGCACAATAAGTTGGTTGAAGCAAATTCACAGAGAGAAATTTCTGTACAGCTAGTCCTTGGAAGTGCGGGCTTCCTTGCCCTAAGCCTCCAGGGAAAGGGAGGGCCACTTCTCAGGGAGCTAGCTTCTCTGTCCATCTGTCCATCCCTGACACTTCTATCCAAGCTCTCAGCACCTGCTAGGGGGGCTGCATTGCCCTCACATGCCCCCTCAGGGGTGGCCTGGAATCACTCCTTGCCCAAACCACCAGGCAACCTTGGGTAAGAAGCTGAGTAAGGTCCTGCAAATGTGGATGGGGATTCTTTTAGGAGCTTTGGCAGAATTACTAATTACTCTTTATTACTTCTTTCTCCCACCTCTTTCCCCCTCCCAACTCTGCACACTCTGTGAATTACTGCCTTGCTGCTGGGTGATTTGATTTCATCTATGGCTGCTCAGTGCTTCGGCTGACCCTCCCTGGGTTTTTCTTACTGTTTTCTAGGACAGCTAGTGCTTCCTCTGCCCCTGACAGCTCCTTCTCGTTCCCTGAGCCTCAGACCTGTCCATGCCTAGAGCCGCAGTGGTGTGTAGTGGTCTTGATGTCATGCTTCTCTGAGTGGCAAAGGGAAGGGTTCTGGGAATGGGACCTTGATGCCTCTGTGAGGCGCAGTCTGTCTTCAACCACATGTTGTTGGAAGAGGCGATCAGACCTCATCCTATGAGTGACATGAGTTAGGGACTTCTTGACCTTCCTTCCCTGGCCTAAAAAGAGCCGAGAAGCCGCAGGTTGGACCAAAACCTAGCCTCTGGGGCCACTCCCACCCAACCCACACATCTACTTTCTTTCATAGTAAGTTGCTCTATGAGTGTTCACCACCCACCACAGTTACTTACCAGGCTGTCAATTCTGAGACTGTCTGAGACTGGAGCACAAGGGGTTGTTTTGGGAAACCCTCTGTATTCCAGGAAGAAACCCACCATAGCCAGTCCCCCTTAAGATCCAGGTACCTCTGGCCCTATGAGCCCCTCTGCTGCACCCACCCCAGTTGAATATCTAGGACAGATTTTTTTAAATATTTTATTTATTCATTTTCAAGCAGAGAAATACAGAGAGAGAGAGAGAGAGAGAGAGAGAGAGAGAGAGAGAGAGAGAGAGAGAGAGATAGCTTACCAGGGCCACCACCTTGTGGGTCTGGCTTATGTGGGTCCTGGGGAATTGAACCGGGGGCCTTAGGCACTGGAGGCAAGTGCCTTAACCGCTGAGCCATTTCTCCAGCCCTAGGACAGATTTTTAACATGCACAAGAATAGAAATAATTATGTCAGGAAATGCCAATCTCCAATGTCAAAGCATTGATTGACCGGTAACTCTCTGGGGACCAGTGCTGGAGCATGTGTGTGATATTGGAGGTGGCAGGTATTCTTAAGCACAGAACATCTTCTTCATGGACATAAGGGATCCTTGGCCTCATCTCTCTTCTTCCTCTCTTCTCCTAGCTAGGTATACCCACAGGCTTCTGAGGCCACCTCCAGTTACCCAAGCACTTGGGGACCGGCTCCTAGCCTCTGCCCACTGAATTTTGACTCTGCAGACTTGGTTAACTTTCTAGAGCTCAGAGGTAGAGCTGTAATAAGCAATCTGGGAGCTAGAGCTCTGTGCATGTGAGCGAGTGCATACACATGTATGTGCTCAAATGTATGACTATGTACAGGAGGGAGAAATGAAGATCTCAGAGACTGCATTTTTCAAAGACTTCATCTATAGATAATTTGGGTCATGAGCCCTATAAAATAAACTCCAGCATGAATCCTCTCGCAGCATAAATGCGCAGCTGCAGATGTGCAACCAACTCACTAGAGTCCACAGAGAGCACCACCAGTGCACACCATACAGTTCCTGGTGCCAAAACACCATGCGTTTCATAGACAGATGCATGCTCGTTAACTCATCAGAGTCCAGAGAGAGCACCAGGCTCCCCACCACCCTGTCAGGACTAGGTTTGCCCAACACACACCGCACACAGTTCATGGTGCACAAACACCACCCCTTATACACACAGAGACACACCATATCATATACCACACATCACACATACCATATACACATATGCCACCATATTCCACACCACACACAGACGTACCAGTCAGCACATGGACCACACAATCACATATTCAGAGACTTGCACAACTATGCTACATATCATACGTGACACATACACATAGCACCCACATTCAGATTTGAATATAGATGCACCACACACCTACCCTCACATTATATCATATGAGACACATATACAGAGCACCCACATTCAGATTTGAATATAGATGCACCACACCCCTACCCCCACACACTCTCCAACCACACAGCACACACACACACACACACACACTTCCGTGCCACACACACATGCCTATACCACAGAAGACCAGAGGCCCAAGCCAGAACCAGGGTTAAAGCCTCTTACCAAGGGAACCCTAGGAAGGAGCCTGCTGAAGTTATCTGCAGGCCTCATCACTGAGTCTTAAGTGCCATCCTTTCCTAAGTGTTCAGGTCTAAGCGACAAAATTTCCAAGAGCTCTGGCCTTCCTGGCGCTGCCTTTGTGTTTGCCCCACAATCCCCGTTTCCCACAGGACTCAGTTTCCGCCTTAGCTCTCAGGAAGCCTCTCCCCATTGCCTCCTCTAGGGCAGAAAGGGAACCTGCACACTGTCCTCTGGGGTCCTGTACAGGCTTCATTTCACAAGGCTGACCCACGTATTTGTGAAGATGGGCCAAGCTATCCAGGTCTCCGTCTGGAGCTCCCTAAACGGACCACATCATGTATCACAATGTCCTTGGCTCCCCGGCAAATATGGAAAGGAACGGAAAGTCATAGCTAATAACCCATTTCATCTTCACAGTACCCTTGTGCTAGGTGGGCAAGAGCTGCCACCCTTATTTGACATCTTCAGAAACTATTATATAAACGG
The DNA here is from genome assembly GCA_004024765.1 of Zapus hudsonius. Classification (NCBI taxonomy): domain Eukaryota; kingdom Metazoa; phylum Chordata; class Mammalia; order Rodentia; family Dipodidae; genus Zapus; species Zapus hudsonius. Next base: position 22,427 of record PVHP010001842.1, on the reverse strand, counting down.
TGGCAATACTTCCTGAAACCTTACAGCTAATCAATAAGAAATTTGGGATTAGACCCAATCTACCACCAAGACTCCTGGCCTACCTCCCTGTTTTTCCGAATGAGATGCCCAACAGGACCCGCACCAGACTTCAAGTGCAGGCTTCTAGCTACATAACTGTAGGTCGAACTATGAGGACATTGAATCCAAGAGAGTTTGAGAGGCCACAGAAAAGGGAGCCAATTGGGTTGCTGATTTGCAGTGGGTGTTCAAGTAAAGAGGTTGTCCTTAATTTCTGTCCAAACATAACTGTGATTTATAGGAAAGAACAGTGTTCCGATTTTATTCTTAATCCCAGGGGCCTCTCACCTATCAAACTGCATAGAAATGTCACCTGATTCTGCCCCAAAGCCAGCTTTGTTAAACTCAGTTTTAACACCCAAGTAAAGTTCCCAAGTCAGTTCCGAGTTATTGTTCCCTAGGAAATAGGTGAGGCTGGGGGGGGGGTCTGAAAGAAGACAAGGTGTATGGACATTGGGACTCCTGGGCATCCACCTATCCTGCTAAGCTCCAGAGAATAGCTGTGCCACCATATTGAGCCCCTCAGGAGAGTCCCTTGGTGACTGAGAATCCCTGATCTGTGTGCATCTCAGTTCTGATCGCCTGTGTGATCTTGGGAGATGCACCTAACTTCTTTGGCCTCAGATTTCTTATGTAAAATGTGAGTAATGGGGGCTGGAGAGATGGCTTAGAGGTTGAGGCGCTTGCCTCCAGTGCCTAAGGCCCTAGGTTCAATTCCCCAGGTCCCGCATGGGCCAGACCCACAAGGCAGGTGGCCCTGGTGCGCTCTCTCTCTCTCTCTCTCTCTCTGTTTGAAGATGAATAAATAAAATATTTTTTTAAAATGTGAGTAATGGTAGGATCAACATTAGGTAAACTTTTAAGGATAAATGAGTTCATTTCTGTTTTGTGTTTTCAGTAGTATCGAATACATTGTAGACGCTGTGCAAGAGGACTGTGGAGATGGCTCAATGGATAATGTGTTTGGCACGCAAGCATGGGGCCCTGAGTTCAGACCTTTAGCACCAATGTGGTAGCTCATGCCTGGAACCCCAGAACTTGGGGGACAGAGACAAGGAATTGGAATTCCTGGGACTCAGTAGCTAGCTCGTCTAGCCAAATCAGGGAGCTCCAGATTCAAGAAGAAACCCTGTCTCAAAGAATAAGAAGGATGGTGATTGAGGAGGACCTCTAACATCAGATTCTGGCCTCAACACACAGTATACACCCATGTACATAGATGTGTGCCCACACACATACGAACATGCATATATGTACACACGCACATGCAAAGAAGAGCGATACAAATGGTATCTGTGAATAAATAAATTAGGTGACTAGCACCTATCAGAAATCCATCAAGTTTGTCCTCCTGTCTTACCTCTGAAGTAATTAGGGTATCCTGTGTTTAGACCCCTCCTGAGAAGGAGAGTCCAGTCTTATGTGGCCACCCATGCTCGGTCCAATGTCCCCATAGCAGGAACTCTTACTGAAGCACCGATAGTCTTTTGTGCAAATATGGGCGCATGTGTCTTTTGCGGGTCTCAGTAAAGACCGCCTCCTTGTCTGTGGGACACATTGCGTTTTGTGCTTCCTGCCTTCTGAGAGTTGAACAGCAAAGCAGCCTAGTAATGTTTGCATGCTGTCACGGTTTGATCCAGGCGTCCCCCACAAACCAATGAATGTGTTCTGATAGATCGATCCTCAGCTGATGGCAGTTTGGGTTTTACAACCTCGATGAAGCTTTGTTTTGGGGGGCAAGCTTAGGGGTTCTAAGCCAGCTTCCCCTTGCCAGTGTTTGGCACACCTTCCTGCCGCTGTTTGCAGTGCTGTGGCAGAGGTGATGTCCACCCCTCTGCTCATGCCATCGTTTTCCCTGCCAGGATGGAGTCTCCCCTCGAGTCCGTAAGCCAAATAAACCCATTCCTCCACAAGCTGCTTTTGCTCGGGTTCTTTCTGCGCAGCAACTAAGAAGCTGACCACAACACATGCTGACTGAAGTCAGCCCTCTCAGGAGAGGAATAGCTATTTCATCCCTGTTTCTCTCAGGTGACCTGGTATACCTGGACGTGTCACCTTCCTTTTGTGTCTCATCCTAGCTCTTCCATTGTCTGATTGGGTGTGGAGAGCTTCACTATATGGTCTGCCAATGCCAACCCTTGGATCAGACCCACGGCCTGTTTCAGTTCATCATTCTTCTGGTTGGTCATTGAAACCTGACCCTGGGGACACAGTGCCAAAGAGAGATGTCACTTTGTGGGACACCACAGAGTAGACCCCATTGCTTGAGTTTAAAATCTTACTTTTATTTTGGGTCTCTCTGGTAGTCCCTTGCCTTTAGCTGTCCTCTGCCTGGCAGGGGTGGAAAACAAATCGGAAGCTCAAAGCTCGTGTGGTGACCCCAGAGCAGTCCCTCCATGAGCCACATGCATCCCTCAGCTGGCTGGAATCCAGGATCCACCCCTTCCCAACAGGCCTCAACGTCTCGAACCTCCAGCCATGATAAAGAATTTGATCCTCTGGGTTGGATACTGGACAGGTTTGTTTTTTCCTCCTGTTATTCACAGAGAAAATTTCCCTGGGACTCAGAGATAACTTCTGTAAGTACTCCAGGTCCAAGCAAGAATAGAGTCAGAAAGGAATCCCATGAGGCCTGAGTCCCAAGTCTACACTCTGCCCATCTGGCATGTTACATCCAGGGAGGTGAATGTCCTCTACTGCTGGCTGGCCAGCCTTGCTCCACCTCTTTCTCCTCTCTGGGCCTCCTAGCCTCGTCTCCATGTTCTCTGGCCTCCTGGAGGATGTATGTATTGGCAGTTAGTATGGAGGAGAGGGGTACATGAGGGGCACTGACTTCTTGACCAGTCCTGCTCTTCTTAGGATTTGGACTGAAGGGAACATAGCTTAGTTCAGGTGTGTGAGCATAGCCATTCACATGTGGTTTTAGCTCTAGTATTTGAGAGTTATGCAGATTTGATTCTGGCTTCTTCCAGTTTATTGACAGAGGTAGCAGACAGGGAGTTTGTAAAAGCATCTGACCAGGTCTCTGATGAGGTAAAACGGTATATCTGAAACGGAACTTCACTGAACTCAGCAGAGGGTGATGGTACCTTATCCTTAGTTTAACCCCAGCTCTCTGGCCGTGGTATCATCTCATAACAGGGGCCCACAGAGGAAATGTTTGACCTGTGTCATTCACTCTTCATATATGTCCAGACCATGCTGGGAGTCCTGGCCAGTACCTGAACTCATGCACACAGTGGACATAAGGCAAGTCAGCTTCCCAAGGTAGGCCCAATGGAGGAGACTGGCTCTGTAGATCCTGAGAAGAGCCAGGACATTGAGGAGACAAATCTCCCTGAGAAGAACTGTCACAGAGACGGGCCCTTCTCCTTCAGGGTAGACGTCCTGTGTCAGCTCGTGCAAGCAGCAGAACCGAACACCATGTGTCAGAGGCAAAGCCGAGCTGAGCCAAGTTGATGGGAAGGTGTGACCATTTGCCTCCTCAAATGGCCCAAGAACTGCATAACTAAAAGCTGCCACATTTCTCTAAGGGCTTTGAATGTTAGGAAGGGCCCATTTAAGCTGTGGGTAGCATCCACAGAGAGGGGCTTGTCCTTCCACTTGAATCTCGGGGTAGAGGGTGGACATTTCAGCTCCATATCTTGGCTAACTCTTAACATTCCTGCCTCCTAAGGAGAATAAGTAAGCCGCCCATTCCAGCGCAGTCGGGACAAGCTTCAGCACCAGTTGTCAGGGCTACAGCCTCATGTACAGAAATTCCAAGAAGCTGGTGGAAGACAGGCAAGGGTCAGTGTACAGGGGAAGACGGAATAACAATGGCTAAGAGAAAGTGTACTCAGTTCCGTGAAACCAGCTTCTATAACTTTGATTCAGAGTTCCCAAGCCACCTGCTAAATCACTATGGAGAGAGTAGGTATCCTAGAGGCGAGGCCTTGACTCAGTTTCCATCCTTGGGATCCAGGCACAGGGCCTCAGGTAGGAAAGCGTCTCCTTCCTCTGCTGCTGGTCTCTGTGGGTCTCCGCTTTCTCCCACCTCAATAGGCTCGTGATCAACTCCCCACTCACCCCCAATCCAGCTGATATACACTGTCTTAGGTCTCCTACTATGCCATGCTTAGGAGGTACAGACATGGGAAGGGCAGCTCTGGTTTGGTGCCCCTGCCGCTGCAATAAAGACTTCTGCTAACCATCTCCACTCAGTCTTGGGGAAAAGCACATGCCTCCCCTCACACATCACTGCAGCTTTGGGGTACAAGCTGGGCTCCAGGAGATGTCACGGTCCTCTGCCCGTAGGAGCTCTCAGAGGGGCAGGGTGAGTGGCAAAGGGAGACGATAGAACAGGAGAGAATGTTAAGGGCATGGAGAAGGCTTGATCTTCATATCTTCCTCAGAGAGTCTTTGGACCTCACCTGGAATGCTCTCTCAGCTGGTTCACAAGTGTATTTTTCAAGGGACCCCTGTGTCCATAGCCACCTGCGTTCCAACCTCACAAGATCCTCAGAGGGTTACAGGAAAAAACAGAATGTTGACGGGGCCATACATATTGGAAGCAATTAGAGAACAATTCAAATAGGAAGTCAATACATGTTAGCTGGTACATATATAACGGGCAAATCATTGATTATAATCCTAAGATAAATGTCTCCATGTATGCAATTAATTGGCCTTTTGGGGGGGAAGGAGCCTCCTGAGAGAGACTGGGCCTAAGTCAGAAAGTGCACAGACAGGCAGGGACAGAAGAAAGGTGTTGGAACAGGAAGATGTGGGCGAATGGCCAGCAGCTATGCTGGAACCAGAAGCTAGGGACCAACGGAGCCCATTCGCACCAAGAACTCCTTGCAGACGGCTTCTTGCATGGATCTCCCTCCTTTTTCATTTCAGCCTTGTACATGCAGGTTGGGGCCTGCTTGCTCCTGCTCAATCCCCTGCCCTAGCAGGCTCTGCATCACCAGTGACTTGTGAGACATGTATATCCACAGGCCTCATTCTGCTATATCAGAAGCTCTGGACCCAGCCCAGCCACCCATTTCACAAGCCTGCCTGCAGTTCTGAGGGGAGCAACGTTGAGAACACTGGGTTTCCTCACTGCTTTTCCACCATAGCTGCTCTTTAGCCTCACCTGAGGCGCTTTTTAACCCAGTGAAGATACCTAGATCCCACTCACAGAGATTCTGGTCTATGGACTGGTGTTAATATTATTAAAATCTCTCCAGATGAATCAGGTGTATAATCTGGGCTGAGGAACCTGGCCCGATAACAGGGGCCAGCTTTGTGATGGCACACAGTTTTCCACCACCCTGAGGCAAGGGTGATAGATACAGCAGACTCCCTGATCCACAGTAGGTGTGCCCATGCATCAAACTTGCATATACAAACATCACACTGTGCCATACACATATGTAGATATTCATAAGAGCAGCCACTTTGGAGTAGTCAGAATGATTCCTGTATTTTGGAACATGTAAACCAACCACCATCAGAAATCTCAGACCAAAATTCGGTGTTGTGTTGCATACCTGTAACTTCAGCACTAGGGAAACTGAGGCAGGATAATGAGTTTGAGGCCAGACTGGGCTACATAGTGAGACCCTGGCTTCAAATGAATGAAGGAGAGCAAAGGAGAAAGAAAGGGTGAAAGAGGAAAGGGAAGGGTAGGGAAAGGAAGGGCTCCCAGGCTCAGCATGCAGTGAGTGCTTGGGACCAGATGCCCTTGGCAGAAACTGGAATGTTGAAATAAGTGGTGCTTCTACGCAGAGCAGTGGTCTGAAGGGATAGCAGTCGTCTCCTTTGAGCCATGCTCCTAGGTAGAAAGAAGCAGCTGATCTAAGGCAAGGCCGGACGTAGATGTTCTGAACACCTGGTTTTTCTTACAGATTCGGGCTGATGGTCCCCCACATGGAGGGTTCCAATATGAGATGGTCTCTGTGTTCAAAGACGGGAGCCCCATCCTCCGGGACATGGCCTTCTCCATCGATCAGCGCTACCTGTATGTCATGTCTGAGAGACAGGTAAGTACTGGCTCCAATCTTTCCTTTCTAGACACTAGCAAATTTCTGATAAGCTGACATTTGTTCCACCCCAACAACAGAGACCTCCGAGCTTAATGCCCAGTGGTCCTGAGAGAAGCAGAGGAACTGTAATAATACCAGTATTCTCTGATTCTGTAGCATCAGATTGAAGTCTATGAATTCTCTGCATTTCCCTCGTATTCGTGTGTGTGCGTGCACGTGTGTGCATGCTAGTACACATGAGTGTGTGTGTGTGTAAGTCAGAGGACAGCCTCAGGTGTCATTCCTCAGATGCCATCTCTCTCCCTTGAGACAGGGTCTCTCATTTGCCCAGAACTCACCAATTTGCAAGACTGGCTGCCCAGCAAGCCCCAGGGACCCACTTTTTTTCTCCTTCCCTAGTGCTGGTATCACAATGCTCTGCTTTTTTTCCAGTGTGAGGAATCTGAATCAGGTGAGGCCTGATCTGCAGGGGTAAAAAGGAGAAATGGGCAGGTGACAGCATTAAGGGAAGCAGTGGTGGGTTCTAACTGTAGACACTTTCTGGGAGCCGAAGGGAGGAGCCAGGGCAAACCTCTTCCAGGAGGCTTTTCTCTAGGCCACAATCCCTGTCTGAGCAAGTGATGAACAGCCATGCAAGAAAGGGCCAGACTGAGCGGAGCAGCTTGGTGTGATTAGGGGTAGATTTACTGCTCCCAGGCCCACAGAGTCTGCTGCTCACGGAGCCAGAGAGGTGTAAATAATCCAGGCCTCCAGGTCGAGCCTGCTCCTGGGAGACAGGCCTGAGAAGGGTCTGGGAGATTAGATTGTGGCCTGAGTCTGAGACTAATGCGGAGTGGAAGCTGGCCCGTTCGAAGATGTGAAACTGCCTGCAGAAAAGAGGAACCCGGTGCTCTTCTGGGTGACAACTGAACAAGTCCCCAGCCTCCTGGGCTGAGGGAGGGAGATTTCTGGCAGATTGTATTTTCCTTGCATGTATGTGAGCACAGCTAACCACTGGAAAGACAGACAAGAAGACCAGACCCTTGCAAGAAACTGAGCAAAGATCTTAGCAAAAGCTGCTTCATTCCGTCCACTTGGCCAAGGGGTGACCAAGGCACAGAGGTGCGGGCTCGTTCTCTTCCTCAGGAGCACAGGAGAGTGAAGAGCCAGAGAGAGAGGTTGGTGAATGTGCCTCAGCAGCACAGAAACTGGTTGGCGCCGGGAAGGATGCCTGGCTGGAGGAGCGGTGGCTGACTCCAGTTATGTCTCAGCACACGTGTCATTCTTGGAATACTTTGCAAGGACTCCAGTACCCTAGGTCAACTTCACCTTCCCAGAATTCTCTGTACTCTTTTTTTTTCCCAGTGTAGAATCTGAATCTGGAATGGGCACACGACGGCATTAAGGGAAGCAGTGGTGCGGCCCTAATGTGGAAATTGCTCCTTGGAAATGGAGGACCCAAACCACATGCTAACTACATGCAAACTATATCCAGATACTCTGGAACCCACCTGTCTCTTCTACCTCATTCATGTGGCCCCTGCAGTTAAGCATAACCAAGTCCAGATGGGAGCTTGGTAGAAGTGGGGCTGGTTTTTCCAACCCACAGTGGGTAAGGCAGTGCTGGAAATGAACGCTGTTAAATAGACCAATAGGATAGCCAGTCTGCCTTGGGGAAAATGTTACTTGGTACATATTTATTGGCAAGAAAGAAATGGGAAATGTCAAAACAAATGGGGGTTGCTACCCTTTAGTTGATTACAATCTAATGTGAGAGAGGGAGGAGGGAGAGAGAGAAACATATTTCCCGAGAACTGTGCCATCAGATTGAATTCTATGAATTCTCTGCATTTCCCTCGTATTCGTTTGTGTATGTGTGTGTATGTGTGTGTATGTGTGTGTGCATGTGTGTGCATGCTAGTGCACATGAGTGTGTGTGTGTAAGTCAGAGGACAGCCTCAGGTGTCATTCCTCAGATGCCATCTATCTCCCTTGAGACAGGGTCTCTCATTTGCCCAGAACTCACCAATTTGTAAGGCTTGCTGCCCAGAAAGCCCCAGGGATCCCTCTTCTACTTCCCCAGTATTAAAACCATGTTCAACTATTATTTTTTACTTGAGTTATTGGGATCAAACTTGGGTAAACACTTAACTAACTAAGCTATCTTTTTACCTGCTCTTTTTCATTTTTAAGACAGAAAGGTTTTTTTTCAATACAAATTAGTAGATATTCACCACACAAACTTAAGAACTACCCTGAGAAAACAGCCACAAGTCACCAATTTCTGCTGCCTGTAATGTAGCATCCTGTTGCTATTTGGTGGACAGTCACGCACATCTGCAGCAGGACAAGCAGTACGGTGGACAGAGAGCTGTCAACACAGAGATCTAGGTGACAGGATGGTCCTAAGAGATGACGAGACCTGAGCTCTGTCTGGTGTTTTCAGACACTTTATGGCAGAGGACCAGCAAAGTCACTGTGGGCTCTGGCTCTCTCTTGGCTCCCCTGTGCCCAGTGAGTAAAAAAGCAGAGGTAGCAAACAAAAGTGGCCGACAGGCACTTACGGGGATGAACTGGGAAGGTGCCAAGGAGCAAACCTTGGCAGCCTATCTTTCTCTCACATGCGATGCTTCTTGAAAAATATATCCAAAATGTTGGCAGGAGGAGATGTAGCTCAGTGACAGAAATCTTTGCTGGCACACGCAGGACCCTGGGTTCCATTCCCAGCATTGCACAGTGTGGCAGTGAGGAACAGCTGGGTCTGGATGAGGCTGATGAGTGGGCTTCAGGGTGTGTGATGAGTTCTTGGTCCACATTTGATGCTCTGGCTGCAGCAAGGGCGTGTGTGTCTTGTCTGTGAACAACCCCTCCTTGGTCCTGGCTTCGGTTTCAGATGCTCTGCTCCTGCTATTGTCTGCATCCCATAGATTAAGCAGCAGCCAGCCATGGGGAGCAGGAACTGGAAGCCTTTGGATTTTAATACCATAGAGTCTGGTCAACCGAGATATTGGTAGGGAGTTCCCTGTACCACCTGGGGCAGCACGGAGCACAAATCCATGTCTAGGGGGATTTGTGGTGGAGCTCTGACGTTCAGCACCTAGGGAACCAGAAATCATGTAGAAGTCAGGTGACGTGGTCATTCACACGCTGCTGGGATGGATCTCCAAAACCAGGCACAATTTTGGGGAGGAAAGTATTCATTGAACTAATACATCCAGGGAAGTTAAGGGAAAAGGCTGGCCCCCTCTCACAGATCCAAGCAGAGACAGAGACAGCACCTCCAGAAGCCAGCAAGCACACTGTAACTCACAAAATGGCAGGACTGCCAGGCTTGAGTTCTGGCTGCTGTTTTGCATATGTGTCCCTAGAATTTTGCATTCAACTTGAAATACCTCAGGGCTAAACCCCAGGAGGCCAGGCCAAAGTGACACTTCCTCCAGCCAGAAGGCTGAAGACAAGCCACAATTATGATAAACCTTTGATTCTTCGGGGGGACATTTATTTAAAACTACCGACCAGATGACTTCAGCAGTGGCCCATCCAGGGCTGAGGGCCAGGGGCCACTTATGAGGCCCATCTGTCTTAGGCCACTGGGCCGAGTATTCACACAGAGTGTAGGCCTTCTAATGGATGCCAGGAGGACAGTCAATAAGAATGAAGTCAGGTGACCTGTTTGCCATAACCAGTCATACGACTCACATAGCCTCAGTTTCCTCCTTTATTAATTAGAGGGCATGCATCAGATAATGAGATTGCCTGTGAAGTTCCAGGCTCTGGGTCCTATCTCTCTGTTATGTAGCTAAGTGGCCTTGGGCAAGTCACTGAACCTCAGTGTATTTCACAGGAGGTCAGTGAGGCTTGGCTGAGGCATCAACTGGGGAACTTCCTGTCCCTCACACCCCACATCAGTGCTCACAGTGATGATCTGCATGACCCCTCACAGCCCTCGCCTCTACAGTTCCAGGATTGGGGTGAAGAGGTTGTGAGTGATAATTAGGACAAAGACAGTGGTCTGTGCCCCAGACAGCAAGCCTGTCCTGAGCCAATAGGCCCAGCTTCTAGAGCTTCTAGTCGTTGCCTTTCCTCCAGATCCTGGGGGCCTGGACCCTTAACTTCTCAAGGACTTGGATTCCTCGCCTCTAATGACAGGTGATAAATCGGATTCTAACATTATTTCTGCCAGATCTCAGAGATGCTCATTTAGCTGAGGTCCTGGGACTTTTCTCCCTCTGAGGAGAGAACACCAAAGACAGCCCACGTGCGGGTTGAGTTTAGCGCTCAGTAACTCTCTGAAGGAGAGATAGACAAAACAATGACCTTCCACCAGGGGCTTCCCAAACCACGGTCACTGTGGAGAGAAGAGGAATTGGATTATAGATAAGTGGGTTCAGGAGTTACGATGGAATATTCATCTGTTTTCTGTTACAGTAACAAAATTCCTAAGAACTAGGTGACTTGTAAAGTAGCTTACTCAGCTAAAGTTTGGGAGGTTAAAGTCCAAACAGTAGGCCCAGTCTCTGGCAAAAGCCACCTGGTTGTGTCCGTTGGGGCAGAATGCATCATGAAGGGTGCCCACCCAAGAGGAGCAGATCACATGGCAAGCCAGGAAGCCAGTGAGGGCTGGAAAGAGCCAGGCTTACTTTTCCACAACAACCCTCTTGTGATCGCTAACCAGGATCCTATAAGAACTATAACCATCTCTCTCCAGGGCAGGTCCCTCAGTGTTGTGGCTTCATATGAGTCTTGCGGGACGCACAACAGCCATATCTAAGCCTCTGAAAGGCCTAAGAACTTCCAGGACCTCATGAAGATGAGACTTCTCTAGAAACACTCCTGGGGAATCCAATCTTCTCTACTCTTTCCCCAACATGCCTCCCTGTTCCCCACTCCTTCCCAAAGATAGACACCTGCTATATCCTCAGGGCCATATAAGAGTAGAGCCTGGCCCGGAGTGGTGGCGCATGCCTTTAATCCCAGCACTCAGAGGCAGAGGCAGGAGGATTGCCATGAGTTCGAGGCCACCTTGAGACTACATAGTGAATTCCAGGTCAGCCTGGGCTAGAGTGAGACCCTAACTCAAAAACAAAAAACAAAACAAGCAAAGCAAAGAGTAGAACCTGGTCTTCTACTATGCCTGGAGAGGTTTTTATTTCTATACAAAGCTAAAGCTAGGAAAACCATCCAACCCATCTAATCTCCTCTCTCTCTCTCTCTCTCTCTCTCTCTCTCTCTCTCTCTCTCTCTCTCTCTCTCTCTCTCAATTAACTAAATGTAATTAAGAAACAGGACTAGTATGAAGTGTTGGGTCATTAGTACCACTGCCTAACAAGTCAGTGTTAATGTCTAATGGATCTCTGGCTGGCAGTCCCAGGGGCCATCTTGGGAAGGGCTTCCCCAACCCTGTGTTAACTGCTCAGGTGCTCCACCAAGAGGAGCAGGGCTTTCCCTTTAAAGGCACTCCAGCTTGTCTGTCGTGAGTCAGCAGGTGTCAAGAACATGAACGGGATTTTCTCCTCGACCCTCGTTGTCTGGTGGAAGTCAGACAGTGAGTTCCAGGAAAGTCAGGCCGAGAGCCAAGCGAAACAGCAAGAAGATGAAAAGAAAAAGAATAGCCTGCTTTCAGCCCTACTCGTCAGGCTGGCCACTCCCAGAAAGGGAATCTAGCTTGTCCTCGGGTGGATGGGAAAGAGTGTAGGAATGGAAGCAATTATTCTACTTTGTACTTTAATTAGATTGAATTAGCAGAGGGAACAGAGGCATAAAATGATCCAGCGAAGGGTGAAATGGGAAAGGGGAGTCACAGTGCAGAATGGCTCCATGCAGGCTAGAAGGAACCTTGGGAAGAGCAGAAGGGCTGGGGATGGATGCATATTGGAAGAGGGTGGGGGCATGGGAGGCTTCTCTCTGCTCTGAGGCCCCGGGCATGGAGGTCAGGAGCCAGAGTGAGTGACTCCAGCCATCTGGCTAGCTGCATGGCTTTCAGGATATTATTTCACTTTTTTTAAGCCTTGGTCACCTCATCTGTAGAGTGGGCCTCATGACGTAGTACTGCTGGGGCTGAGAGAATATACCCACGATGCACAGGGCCACGTTTGACGCAGTGAGGGCTTCCAGGGAGGGTTGGGGATCACTATCGTTAGTGGTGTGTCAGCAAAACATTCTGGGACCTCAGAATCCACAGTGAGTTATGACCAGGAGCCATCTTACTTCCCAATAGTGCTGTCCCTGCCGCTCCCATCCAAGGGACCCCTTAGGAAACGCTGGCCTGTCATGGCCACAGTAAGCTAGACACTCATGATCTGGTGTTTATTTTTAAAGCCCTGGAATGTGCTTGGCAGACTAAACAGTCCTATTCTCTCGGCACACAGAGACGGCCCTGGCCCATATGTCAGGACGCAGGCATCTGTGCAAAGAGGGGAGGGAACACCTAGCCTGGCTCTCTGCACACCCCTGGGTCTGTCCAGGGCACACACGGGCATCTGGCTGAGAAGGGACACTTTCTGGGGTTTTGGTTTCTTGCCTCTCCAAATATGTAACCAAGTCCCAAGCTCAATATCAAACACGGGACAAACTTCTCCAGGCTGTGAACACCCAACCCTGAGCCCTGAGGGCTCTTATGAAAACCACTGGTTAGTGTGTTATTCTGGTTGACTACTGATGTGGGACAGACCACCCACCCCAAGCTGTACAAGCATAAAGTCACTGTCTCGTGGTGTTGACAGGCTGGATGGGTCTGTAGCCTCCCTGAAACGATGAATGGAAGACGGTGGCTAGAATGACAAGGGGCTAGAATTTTCTGGACTTTTGATCAGAGTGCCTTAGACAAATCTTTCCACGTCTCCTGAGCATCCTCGCAGTCTGGTAGTTGCAAGGCAGGCTCTTTGGGCCCCAAGAACAAGGAACCCCCCACAAATAAGGTAGACATTGTATTGGCTTTGGGAGTCACCTGGTCATCTTTTACCCTGGAGACAGACACGCGTGTTCATGGGCTAGAGGAAGCCATGTGAGTGTGCATACCCAGCTCCTAGCTCTGGGGGCAACAGACATCTTTGATTTCCCAAAATGCATGTGGACTCATCGGTGGCTTTCCAGCACATTGCTTTTTGGCCAAAGGTTGTGTAAATCCCAAATGAGGTCCACAACCAATGTTGTTAGCTCTGAAAGTTCCTCTGGGAAGCACTTGTGGGAATCTTTCAGAAGACCACACTATTGGGGCCGTGCCCTATTAAAGACATGCTACTTTTAAATCTCTCACTAGGGTGGCCTTCCTACAGTCTCATGGTCTCAAGCCCGCTCAGGAATAGCCCTCAGCCCCCATGATTGCAAGAGGCTGGTATGTTTATCACCCTTGTTTTAAGTGGTTTACAAGAAGGCTTATCAAAACGAAGATTGTGATGTGGCCCCCTTCCGTAGCCTTTGATGAAGCAGTAAGACCCCCCCACACCCCACCACATCATTTCCCGGTATTGGTGAAGACCTGATGACCTCCTGATGGTTGGGAGAGGGGACAGTCCAACCTCTTGCTGGATGTGACAGCAGTGTCCAGCCGCCTTCCCCAGAGAATTGATTCTGGTTTGCCTGACTTGGAGGGTTCCCTGGTGACTACTAGTCTGGACCCAGGGTCACCAGCAAGAATCTTTTCAAAGGGATGGTGGTCATGTCTGGAAGAGTAAGTCTGCTTCCTGTGGCCACAGCTACTGAACTGCCAGGCCCCTAACTCACCTGGGGGTTTGGGGTAAGAACTGGAAAACATGGAGGACCATGCTTCAAGATGTCCTCTTCCCTCATATTTTGACACCTCGGACTGTTATTTTGATTGTGCGTATTTGTTTAGTCCAGCGTGAAGGCCTCCCCAGCAGAGCCAGAGCTGCTTAAGTGCGTTTGTACAAGACGGATGGAGTCTCGCAAGAGTCTTTTTCTGCTGGGAGGCAGGAAGGTGAGCCTGGGGGACTTGGTGAATTATGGAGTCTGAGGATTAGCAAAGTGAGGATAAGAGAATTGCTGCTCTGCTTTGGGTTAGCGTGTGTCACTTTCAATCCCAGCCTTTGATGCACATATGTTTCTGGTTAAGGACACAGGACTCCCTTATGGCCCAGGAGCCAAGCCTTCCTATCAGTGCCTTTCTCTAGAAAGGACGGAATCCTGCCCCCAGAGTAGGGGCGCAGGGACCAGTGGTCACCTCAGCCTGGGCTTTAATGTCCCTCCTTTCCAGTATCAATGAGCCCAGAGCCTCACTCAGAGCTGATTCCCGGCCATTAATATTCTCGTCAGAGCATTTTTAAATAAATATTTTCACATGAGGGAAAAGAAATGCAAGCCTGCCCTATTAATCAGCCGCTTGGCTTGCTGTATTTAAGAAAGAGAACTCCAACTTCTTATTTTAAATTCCCTGGGTTTGGAAAGAAATGATTGGACACAATGGCCAGGCTGGACAAACTAGTGCCAAAACCCCCTCGTTGCTCTCAGTGGGCAGGGGTCCACTCTCTTTCAAGGGATCGCTGACGGCTGGCACCCTTACTGCCTGGAGCAGTGCTCCCAGGACAGAGGGATGGGGAATAACAGCGCCTCAGTTCCAGAAGCCCTGCCCTCCCCTGGACTTTGAAATAGGAGAATACGGATTTTCAGAGAAGGGACTCATTCCTTGGCCATCATCTGAGCCACCAAGACAGCCAGGGCTAATGCTGATCGGACTGACTCAGTCCGTCATTCTTTCTCCAACTTGATAATGGCTTCACTCAGCACAGACAAGAGGAAGGAAGCTCTGCTTATGTGTAAAAACTTAATTAAAAAAAAAGCAACCTAGGCCCAAGAGAGTCCCCAAAGATGTTCCCAAGGGTCAAATTAAACCAGAGGAGATTTACATATCATTTGTATACAGAGCCTCATTCATTCAACAGACCATTAAGCGTCTACCATGTATAATGCATAGCCCTATCCACTGGTGATTCATTTGCATATGCAGATATGGACAAGGCTATCTCTTTAAGGAATGTTCTAGCAAAGCGCTTATAGATAGGTCTCTCCTGGAGATAGGTACCTTATGATTTCTTCTTGAGTCTCAGCATAACAACATCACCATGAAGTGTGGTTTTTGTGTAGACATAAGTGAAACAGGATCTTACCCTCAGTGCACAGTTGCAGGTTAGGGTCCGAGTGGAGATAAACACAGAAAAGGCGGACAGAGTGCCAGGACTGAGGCAGTTGGGAACGTCCTGCTTTCTCCACGCTCGGTCCCTCCCTGACAGGTGTGCTGAGTGGGTCAGCCCAAGACTGTCTATGGAGAGGGCAGCTCTTTAGTCTACAGAATGGGGACCCGTATCTCCAGGGAAGCAACTGGAAAAGCAAGGGCATCCCCATTGGGAAGAGGCCGACTGACAGCCATCAGGACTTGGCTAAGTGAGACAGGCAAGTTGCTTCATCTCTGGGGCTTCAGTAACCTCTCTGGCAAATGGGCATCATTGTGGGTTCGGCTTGAGGGTTCCAGTCAATGAGTTAAAGTATCCTAAGCCCTCTGAGAAGCACCACACCACGTGCCTCTTTAATACACGTTAGCATTGGGAATTATGTTTTTATGGTTGTGTCGCCAAACCTTGCCACCAGACCAAGCCCTGCAGAGCAAGCTCGGCACATAACCACACCTAAAGAAACTCCACCACCCACCTGGCCCTCTGGGCTCCGCTCTACTTAAGATGTGCTGAAATCTAATACTTACGCCATGTTTTTCTTTTTTTAGTTTGCATACATGACCTCAGCTAATGAGTATTATTTTCTCCTTCTGTAGATAAGAAAACTGAAATTCAGCCTGCTTAACTAATTTGCCTAGAGCAATAAAAGCTGGTAAACATCAGGCCTAGGCCTCCGCCCCAGACCTCCGCAGCCCAGTCCTCCTGGCCGCATCTGAGACAGCTCCCCCCCACCTTGTCCCCGGCCTCTACCTGCGCCCCCTCCACCGAGGGCTGTGGGCACTAGGAAGGCACAGACACAGACTGTGGTGCAGCTGACCTGGCATTCCCAAGGTTAGAGAGCCCAGTTGCCAAAAAATAAATAAATCAACCCTCAGCCCGGCCTGCCCCAGGCTCTCCAAGGACAACAGAGGAAATGTCCCTGGTCAGAGCGAAGGAAAGCAAAGCGTTGTGTCCCAAGGAAGTGGCTGTTCTATGCAGCAGGCCAGGTTCCTCCCAAAGAGCCTCTCTCCTTCTTAGGACAACCTGAAAAACAAGTTTGATAACCAGCATCAGGGAGGAAGTGAGGCCCAGGGAGACGAGTGACCAGAAGGTGCTTCTAGGGATCTGGGAGCCACGAGTCTGGGGGAGGTCACTTCTTCCACCACCACAGTCGCCATTTGGCGACTGCAGGATGACTTCGTGATTACCCTGTAGCCCACCCAGCAGAGGAAGCGCTCACAAAGCGGGCAGATGTAGAACACCAGGAGGCACTATGGCCAAGCCTCTCTCAGCCTCTTGGGTACATCCAAGAGTGAACCAGGCACACTGGGATCCACACTACTGATCCTAACTAGGGTCCTGAGGCTTAGGGAAGCCTCACTCACGTGCAGGTGCCCTGGAATAACGCCCCCCAGTCCTTCCCAGCCCTGTCCCTGACGTGAGATTCAGTGATTGAATGTGTGTTAGTTAGACCATAACGTCTAATGCCACTTTGGATTTCCAATTAGGCTTCAGTCAGACACTGAGACTCTGATTCGTTTTGTTGTTTTGATCAACATCAGAGGAGCCGTCACAAAAAGTTACTTCCATCTGCTGACGGCTGGGAGAGTGGTCGCTATGTGAAGATACAGTTCAGAGGTGTCGAGGGAAGGCTGGAGGGAAGAGAGGGAATGCACGCCATTGAGAAGCCGCCCTCCATAACGAGGAGTGAACGCTGCACATGAGGGAAGAAAGGGAAAGACCCGAGGTTCTTGCTCAGACAGGCTCAGGCTTGGACACTCAGGACTTGATCCAGGAGGTCCCCTGAACAGTGTCCCCAGGTGGTGGAAGCTGACCTCTCGTGAGGGCTACAGGAATGGCTTTTGACACCTCAGCCAGATGCGGCCAGCTGTGTGAAGTTGCAGAAAGATAGAGGCTTGTCTTCACGGCCCGTGAGTTCACATGCGCCACCTGCCAGACACGGGTTCTCTCCAGGCTCCTTCCGAAAGAAGACATTTAGGATCAGTCTTTGGGCTACAGGTGAATTCATGGGAAAGGAAATGGAGGGATGGCAGAAAGGTGGTGAGGGTGAGCCTGCCTTTTGAATCACCCAAGGGCAACTGAGTCAAGGTTCTGGAGCCTCAGTTTCTTCCCTGTGAAATGCATTGGACAGCCCCGAGGCTATGGCATTTGGGGCAGCCTTTCTAGCCAGGAGCAGTTTCAAAGGGTGCTGGGCCCACAGTGCGTGGAGACTCGCCTGGGTCTCAGTGCCTGTGCCGATGAGGATAGAGGTGTGGACTGTAAGCAAGTCCTGCAGAGATGTGGAGGAGGGTCTGCCCCAACATGGCTTCTCACTTGATGCCCCAACATGGCTTCTCACTTAGTGTCCCAACATGGCTTCTCACTTGGTGCCCCAACATGGCT
Organism: Zapus hudsonius; assembly: GCA_004024765.1. Classification (NCBI taxonomy): domain Eukaryota; kingdom Metazoa; phylum Chordata; class Mammalia; order Rodentia; family Dipodidae; genus Zapus; species Zapus hudsonius. The sequence goes on along the minus strand of PVHP010001842.1, from coordinate 4,807 downwards.
TCTCACTTGGTGCAGTCTCAGGAGCAGAGGAGTAGGGATGGTGCGGTTTGCTGCTCCTTCTGCTTCTGGCTCGCAGCGCTTGCAGAGCCCAGCTAGACTGCATTTGTTCCAGCCAGCACTTTGATCTTTCTCCCCAGCTTAAGGACTCAGCATCTCAGCCCGTCTCCACTTTGTAGTTTGAGGCCACAGGGTTGGTTCCTTGAGCCTCGACCCCTCTGTCCAGGAACCTTCCTTTCCCACACTTCCAGGTATTTCCACTCTCCACTTCTGCATCAGGCTGGGGTTTGAAACCGCCACCAGGTAGAAGACTGTTGGCTGTCGTCAGCTAGTGGTGGTTTAGCAGACAGTCCAGGTTAAGCCTCTGACCTTCGGGCAATATTTAATGATGACGATGGGGTTTTGTTTTGTTTTATGACAATACGCACCTTTTGGTATTCCTGAGGAAATTAAGTGGCTCATTTTTGTAGGAGCCAAGCCGAGCCAAGGGCTGCAGTTGAGCCTTCATGTTTCACTCCTGAGCCTCCTCTTCCACGACGATGAAGCCCCCACAACTAACAGGTTGCTCGTTTTCCATCCTGAAGTCGTTGCCAGATGCATCTCTTTCCAGCCTCTGTCTTAGAAGACAAGAACAAGGAAGGCAAACAGAGCACCTTGGAGGCCCATTTGCTTGTGGTCGGCATTCGCCATTAGCAGAGCTCTCCTGCTCCTTCTCCCAGAGTGCTAAGAAAAATCAGCCTGACCTCTGATTTACTGCTCACTATGGTCAGCACATGTCCAGCCCACCCCAGCTCCACAAGCCTCTATAGCCCGGCGCTCACTCCCCGTCTCCCACACCGCTGAAGCTGTGTGGCAGAGCCTCGCTGTAACCAGCCTCATAAAGCCTGTGTGCAGAGAGGGAGTACCTCAGCACTGCTCCTGCCCCCAGTGGGGATTTCTGCTGCTGATCTTTTCCTGCAGCCCCATTTCACCAAGCAGGTAAACTGAGGCAAGGCTAGCAAGCCACCCCGCCCCAGCAAAACTCAAGAAGTCATGATCCTCCCAATCCTGGAGTTTCTCCCATTCAACTCACTGGGTGCCCCTCCCTGCACCAGCACCAGGACTGGCTCTTCTGCAACCATTTCGGCTTTTCTGTATCCTTCCTCCTTGGGACAGCTTCATATCTCTCAGCCATTTGGATTGAGGTGTGCATCTCAGAGAGGGGGAAATGGATGGCCGTGATGATCAGAGGTGTTAAGGAGGCAGGAGACCAGCAAGTATGTGCCAACAAGAAAATGTGACACAGAGGTCCACAGGAAGCCAGGAATGAACCACCAGACCCAAAGAGCCCATATAATGACTGGCTATAGGAGTTAAAAGCAAATTAGATAGATAGATGATAGAAAGATAGATAGATAGATAGATAGATAGATAGATAGATAGATAGATAGATAGATAGATAGATGGATGATAGATAGACAGACAGATAAGATAAAGAGTGTTGTACCGCATTCCCAAATCTGCTTCCGAAAAGTTCTCCAAGAAAGACTGTCTCACTCCATCTCCTTAGGTCCACCTTGGACTTCTCAGTGCCTCATTCCCTGTGAGGGAGGGAGGTGGCAAGTCTCACATCTCCCTCCCATTAGGGGAAGAAAGTTTTAAAAGCTTCTTAACACAAGTCAGCTTTCTGGTTTCCAGGCTCTCTTTTGGCCCTTGCTGTCAGCATTAATTTTCTGCAAGAACTGATTTAACCTTCATTTATTCATTAATTTCTTTTCCCCCTTAACTTCATTAGGGAAGATTTATAAAGGTACTGAGTTGGAAAGGTCACCTGTCGTCCCTGGATCCAGGACACAGTGTGCACACAGCTCTTCTCAGGAGCATCCTTCCAGGTATGCTCTGTAGGTCAGGAGATGCAGGGGACAGCAGGCAAGAGAGGGACAGCAGGGCCCGTGGCTCCCAGGAAGGCATCCCAGGTAGATGATGCCACCGTCTCTGGACACAAGCATCGCTTGCCTAGGCAGGCGAAGCCTCCTGTCAGGTACATCTGAGTACCAGCCCTGCTCTTCCTCAGGTTGCTCGGTCTCACAAGCCTTGTCTTTGTCAGGGAAATTGCTGAGGAGGCCAAGGAAGGACTCCACTCCATTGAGGGCTAACTGACACGCGGTAGTGTGCACTGCCAGGTACGCCACAACTAGGAGAAATGGCAGCTCTCAGGAAATGTCCCTCTCTGTCCTGGACAATCCCGGCAATGCCAGGCAGTTAATAGATCCTTGGGGGACTTGTTGAATGTCCCCAGGGATATGAAGCCCACACATTCCATGGCACATGCCATGCCCAGACCACAGGAGAAGCCTAGGTTCACAGAGGAGCAGGAAAGAACCAGACCCCAAATATGGTAGGTCAAAGTAGTTGCCTGTGGCCTGTCAGTTTCTGAAGGACATAAGGCTAAGCCCCCTGCTGGTCTCTGGCATGGCCTGGCCACCACCCCAGGCCACTCAGCAGTCACTCATCCTCTGTGGCCTGCTGACACAGCTGCTGACCTTCTCAGCTCACAGAGCTCTCTGTCTACCAGCCTCCCTAGAATGAGGAGCAATAGGAAATGGTCTGTGACTCTCACAGGTGCTTTGAACATGTGGAAAGACAGAGCATGTGCTTGCCTCCGTCTCCCTATTTCCCGCCTCCTGGGCCTCTAGCAGAACTCAAAGCCATCCCAGTCCTACTTAAAGGATGACCTCAGTCCTCTGACCTCTGTAACTTTGATAAATTGTCTGTCTTTCCCCATTAAACTCTAAAAACTAGTGGACCAGGTGCAGACCAGGGACCCCAATCCCTCCCAGTGCCAGCCACACACCTAGAACATCATCAGAGTTTGCGTTCGGGGGAAACAATTTCAGTAGGAAAGCAGGTGGGCAAATCCATTCTATATGCCAAGCTAAGAATATTGGGTTTGAATATGATCACAGAGGATTAGAAAAATTAATTTTATTTTATCTAATGTTGTTCACCTTGGAGCTTCTAGAATTCATCATGCAAATTTATACTCCCATTGGAAATTAGAGCATGTCCAGCTTAATGGAGAAAACTGTAGGTACCCCACTTTACCCAGAATTCAATTTCCCATGTCAGATCACCTCCTGTGCCAAGGAGGTACTCAGGACTAAATTCCCAGAGAGAGAGAGACAGAGAAACTTGGAGGGCCAAGAAACCTGAGTGGCACTTCCTCCTGGCTAGGAGCCCCTAGAAACTGACAGCTGCTCTCGGGAGAGCTCAGGGATTGTAGGCAGAGGCCAAAGGAGGCCTCTTGCTCCCGTGGTTCCGAGAGGTCTTTCCTGGGATGCAAAGCACCTTCATGGAATGAGCTTATGCTATAATGAGGTGCTCAGGGCGTTGTTAATCATGCCTGACCTTTTCAAACTAACAACACTGTGTTGTTTTATTCCAAGAAATAAGACTACACAAAAGGCCATTGGGTATAGGGGTATAGTTGCGAGGGAATTTGCTTCTAAAAATGAATTTGTTTCTGAGACTTTCACAGAATCTAGTGAGACAGCTGAAAATACTAGCACTGGACAGCCCAGATAGGAAGCAGCCATTGAAGGAAGCCGCACACTCACAGACCACCCTCTGAGCAACTCCCTGACCATCTGATGCCATGGCCTCCGGAGCACCATCTTGGCCTCACTACAGACAATCTTCTTGCTCTATAATTCAAACTAAATCAATATTGAAATTCATAGGAAAGAAAGATGACTTCACACATGTAGGAAATACATTTTCTTTACCATGTTTAGCTGGGTTGCCTTAGACATGTATATTAGTCAGTGAAATGTTTGGTTCTGTTTTTCATAATGTTCAATTCTTTACCTATGGCCCTAGATATGGCCTAGATCTAGTGGCCATGAGGTAGTTCTGGTTGACGTTAGCATGCAAGTATTTCCTATCTCTTGGGCCTACTAAAGCCCCATTTCACCAAGCAGGTAAACTGAGGCGAGGCTAGCAAGCCACCGGCCCTAGCATTCCTCTGGAAGTCATGATCCTTCCAATCCTGGATTTCTCCCATTAAGAAAATGCCCCGTCATGGCTGTAGTTTTCAGAAAAGTTGCCCTGAGGAGCAAATGCACGTTTCTTCCTTTATAGGACAAAGATGGTGGGCATTTCCTGAATCCAGCAAACACCCTGGTCCTTTCTAACCAACTGCTAAACCTTCTAAATGGGCTTTGGTCCAGGGCTGTTGCTTTCTGCTCTCTTGCCTCCTGAGGCTATGGCCTTATCACATAAAATCACTTTAAGCATAAACAATGCCCGATAACCATTAGAAGAGACAAAAATTGAGCTGGGAATTGTCACTTTTAAGAGGTAAGAGAGAGCCATATGGACAGAATACCAAGACTCCTACTTGTCTTTTCACACGAAATCTAAGTCATAACCCTCAGCCAGACAGTCTCACAATGGAGCCATTTTATTTTCTTCGTGAGGAGCGTATGGAAAATGCAGAAAGCCCACACTTGGAATAATATTGCTGTGCTTTGGTTTCCTCCACAAAGACCTCTCTCTGAGTTAATGACGAGTCCTGATTAAGTAAGACATCTGAGGAGAAGGGCTTGGTTGCTTGCACCGTGATGCTCACTTACTATGGGTCCTCATCCTTTTCCTTTGGCCTTCTTAACTTGAAGGCTTTGAAAATTTGGGAGCTGCAAATCTATGCTACAATATGGATGAACTTTAGCAATCATTATGCTAGTTAAAAATAAAGCCAGTCATATATTAGATGTTCCCATAAGTATAAAGTGTCCCGAACAAACAGAAAGACGGGTGGGTGCAACCTGGG
>PVHP010001841.1:41187-98311 GCA_004024765.1 Zapus hudsonius | reverse complement strand
GGGGTGGGCTTATGGGGGTTATAAGCCAGCTTCCCCTTGCCAGAGTTTGGCACACCTTCCTGCCGCTGTTTGCAGTGCTGTGGCAGAGGTGATGTCCAGCCCTCTGCTCATGCCATCGTTTTCCCTGCCAGAATGGAGTCTCCCCTCGAGTCCGTAAGCCAAATAAACCCATTCCTCCACAAGCCACTTTTGTTTGGGTTCTTTCTGCACAGCAACTAGAAAGGTGACTACAACACTTCCTTTCCTAGTTGGCCCTTTTGATGGGTGTAGAGTGGTGTTGAGTTGGCATAATTTGCTGCTTTGATTATTGCTGCCTTTCCAGGTATTGATCACAAGTTACCTTTTCCGGGTTTTCCTTCTACAAACCAACTACTGGAATCCTTTCAGTGACTTTCTATTTGGTATCGTCTCTCTTTGATGATTTGCAAGAAGTTTCAAATCCTGATCAAGTTAAACCTTTACCTGAAGTCATTCTGAAACTAAAGAAAACTCTAACACCTTTTAATTATATTTCCATCGTCTAGATAGCCACCCATGGCTGGGAGGGATGCTGAAAGTACATTTTTCCAGCTTAGCCTCCATTCATTCTGCTGTGTCTTCTGCTGAGAAGAAATACTTTAATTGCTATGGGATCAAATCTGTGCTTTGAGACGCTCTTTTAGAAGATTCCACCCCCTTTGTGTACACAGGTACTCTAAGTTTCTTCCCATAATTTTATCTTTCTCTTTTACATTTTCAATTCACCTGTAGTCTCTGCTTGAGTATGATAGAAAAATAGAACTAGAGGGATGGAGAGATAGCTCAGCAGTGAAGGCACTTGCCTGCAAAGCCTAACGACCCAAGTTCAATTCTCCAGTACCCACAAAGAGCCAGATGCACAAAGTGGTGCATGCATCTGGAGTTCACTTGCAGTGGATAGAGGCCCTGGCACACCCATTCTTTGTCTCTCTTCTCTCTCTTTGCAAATAAATAAAATTTTTAAAAAATAAAATAGAGCTGTAGCCTTATTTCTTCAGATAATATTAATATTTCAGTTTTTTCAAGACCATCTACCAGGTGCTCCTTTCTTGTACCTGGTTTCCACTCCAGTATTGTCTGAAATGCTTCAGGATATAAACATTTCCCACTAAATTTGGGAAGACATCCTTAGCCATTGATCCATGTTCTATCCTGTGACAGTGCTTCTTCTATTGAGTGATTGTGTTGCCAACTGAGTGAAGATCAAGTGTGAGGGTCCCCAGGTTGAAAGCCTCTAGCTACTCAGAGCATTGTCCCTGGGCTTACTGGTCTCAGCCTGCATGCCAACAGGAGAGCACCACCTTTCACTGGGTCAGCAGACCACATGGGTCTCTAGGCCTTTCTTGACTTCAGCAACCTCAATTAGGAAATGCCCTCAATTTGATCAATAGGCTTACAAGTAAATTTTATCTGAAGATAATTTTGAAGCTAAGAATATTTTAGACAATCACTTATAGAGTCTCCTGAGTTTTCTAACATTTTCCCAATAGGATATAACTGCTCCCTTGAATATTAGGTTTAATTCATTATTATTATGATTTCATAATAAATTGAATTATGGAGTTGGAGTGATGTATCTGCCAGTAAGAGCATTTCCCTGAGTTCCATTCCCCAGTATTCATGTAAATGGCTGGGTGTGGCTACACACAGTATAATATTAGTTCTGTCAGGAGCAGAGATCTGAGAACCACTGGGAATCATGAAAATGTCAAATTCTGAAATCAGTGAGAGACCCTATTGCAAGGAACCTTAATGATGGGATACAGAGAGAGGCATGCCTGACATTTTTCTCTACCTCCCTACATATGTGGGTATGTGCATGTGCACACACATACACACACACACACACACACACACACAAAGTGAATTTCTGTTGTTGCTTTTTTTTCTCCACAGATAAAGTAACACTGATGTGTGTGTGATCTAGGGATCGAACATTCAATTTTTAAAAGGTTAACAGTAGAAATTCTTTCCATAGCTACCCCAGAGAATGTATGCATTGGTAATTGTATGGCTTCATCGCTGAGTCACAGAATATGAAAATCGCTTTCATGGGGCCGGTACTCAGCAGCTTTAGAACACATGAAGGTGATGATGATGAGGAGGAGGATGTGTGCAGGTGCACGTGCGTGCCAGTGTGTTGTTTGGGGGAAATTCTTTGTAGGAGTCATGTGGTCATAGGAAGAAAGAAAGGAAATTTCAGCCTAAGTGAAGACAGCACAATTTCCCAGATGACTGTGAAAGAGGTTGCTGAGAAAATCTAGTTTCCATCCAAGAAAAGCCCATTATAAGCACTCAGATTCCTGGCAACAAACCAAGCTTTATCCTTCAGGAAAATGCCCTGGGATCTTCAATCTTTATTAACTTCTTAATGAAATCTTTACCCAACAAGGCAACACCACAGAACAGTCCAATTCTGCTGTCACACATGCGTGCAGAGGATCTACCAATGCAGGAAAAAACAACTCAATTCTTGGATAAAGATGTGGCCAAGTTCTGTGCATGGAAGGCTTCTATCCAGATACAGGCATTCATAAGAGTACTCTTACTTTTTAATTAATAGCTGATACATGGAAAAATCATACACAAGAAGGGGTAGCATATAATGTTCAACACACGATGCATTGTGCAGTGTTTAATCCTTTTGTAATTCTTTCTTCTAGCATTTTTGTTTTGTTTTAATATTATTTATTTATTTATTTGCATGGAGAGAAAGAACATTGGTTCAACAGGGCCTTCAGCTACTGCAAACAAACTCCAGATGCATGTGCCACTTTGGGCATCTGGTTTTAGTGAGTACTGGGGAATCAAACCAGGGTCATTAGGCTTTGCAGGCAAGCGCCTTAACCACTGAGAAATCTCTCCAGCTGTCATTTTGTTTTCTAGAGGAAGGATCTCACTCCAGCTCAGGCTGACCTGGAACTCACCCTGTAACTCTAGGCTGGTCTTGAAGTCATGGCAATCCTCCTACCTCAGGTTAACAAGTGCTGATACTAAAGGCATGTGCCACAATACCCAGCCTCTTCTGGCTTTTTTAAGGGTACAGTATGTGACCTTGTCTATACTTACCCTTCTGTGAAATTACACACCAGAACACCTTGCTCCTATCTAACTATAATTTAGCACCCAGTGACCCACCTTGCCCCAGGGCTCCTTCTCCTTGGCTATCCATGGCCTCTGGTAATACCTTTCTATTCTCAAGTTCTGTGAGTGAGGTCATGCAGTTCTTATCTTTCTGTACTTGGCTTACTTTACTTAACATGATGATCTCCGGCTCCATCTATGTGACTACAAATAATAATGTTCCACATCTATTTTTTTGTGGCTGAATAGTATTCAGTTATGTGTGCACTTGTGACACTTTCTTTATTCACCAGTTGATGGACATATAGGTTGCTTCTGTTTCTTGGTCATTGTTAAATAGTGCTATAATGAACATGGGAGTGCACATGTCTCTTTGCCATTCTGATTCCATTTCCTTTGGATGCACACCTAGTAGTGGACTTATTGGAACATGTAGTTCTATCATTTATTTTTAAGTATATCGGGGCTGGGGAGATTGCTTAGTGGTTAAAGGTGTTTGCTTGCAAAGCCAATGGTCCAGGTTTGATTCCCTGAGACCCACATAAAGCCAGATGCAAAAAGTGGCACATAATCTGTAACCTCCTACCCCATGGAACAACCCAGTATGCCCACCGAGGAGGATACCCAGTGAATTGGGGACAGGGAGGAAGGAATTGGGGATACCAACATAATATTTACTAAAACAATGTATCTAATTTTGGACAATAAAATATTATTTTTTTAAAAAATGGCACATGCTTTTGGAGTTCATTTGCAGCAGCATGAGGTCCTGGCATGACTTTTCTTTCTCTTCTCTCTTTCACTCTGCTCACAAATAAAGATATATATATATATATATATATATATATATATATATATATATATATATATATATATATATATATTAAAGAACCTCCTGATACTGTTTTCCATAATGGGTGCACTAGTTACATGCCCACCACGAGTATGCACAACTTCTCTTTTTGTATATCCTGGCCAGCGGTTGGTATCTTCTTTTCATTGATAGTAGCCATCCTATCTGTGGCTTTGAGTTCTCGTCCTGAGATTTTCTCCTATGTTGACATGGAGTTGTTGAGTAGTTTCAGTCACTGAGGACTGTTTCCTTTGGGAGAGTTTGCAGATATCAGGTCTCATCCACCATAGCTGGTAAAATCTGGGGCAATTGAACTGTATCAGAATAGAATGAAGGACTAAGGGACTGTTCAGAATATGAAAAAAAATAGCACAGAATGACCAATTAATTCCTACTTGATCAGTTTCAGTCTTCCGATGAGGGTGTGGAGAGAAAGGCTGTAATCTCATCATCTCAGAGCCTTGGCTAGACATGAAGGGCCCTTGACCAGGCACAGTAGTCCCATGCAGACAAGATGCCTCAGATTCCAATTTCTTCTCTCCTGCCTCAAGCTATACGTTTAGTGTGTGCAGATGCATCTTCAATGAGCAAGATGTGCACTCAGTGCCAGGCCTTGGGGCAGGAACCAGAGATCAAATGCCTTTAACTGCTGAGACATCTCCCCAGCCCAGGATTTGGGTCATGCCCTTAGAAGGCTCACAACTTTTTTTTTTTTTTTGTAGAGGCATGTCAAAAGCTCTTCCATGACAGTGTTACTGGTTTTGAGATCGATGGAGCCTTTCTCTTCTCTGGGTGGGCTTAGCTTAGAGGTAAGAGTACCATTCTCAATGATCATTAAACTCCCAATAGTGCTTGACTTCTTGTCTTGCAACCCATGAAGAACAACATGCAGACACAGTGGGTTAAATAAGGCTTTGTGACAGGTTAACTCATACTTTCAGGCATGCTATACTCATCTCATTTCTGACCTCCTCCCACTTAGTGGGAAGTGTCTCTAACTAGAGTTAAAACCTAATCCTGAAACTGATTGGTCAAGGATAGACCAACCAGCTGCCTCTCTGCTCAACTGGGCCAGGAAATCATCACTAGAACAGGAAATCCCCCCTTTTCTCCCACATGGCCCAGCAGAAGGACATCTGACTCTCCAGGCTCCAGGCCTTGGGTAAGGCCTAATGACTGTGGTGAGGGGCTGGGATTCTTCCCACATGAACCTTTTTCCTCATGAGCCCTCTGATACCCTTTCTTCTGCTGCTTGATTGTACATGTGGCTTAAACCTCTCCCATGTGTTCTTTCCACTCTAGTGGCTGGAGATCTCTCTAACTTCTCCTCTCCTTTTAAATAAGGAATGGGATTCTTTTCCTAATCCTACTCCAAATCCTCTGAATTTACTCTGATATAAATAAATGTGTGTGATGTGAAAAATGCTCTGTATCTAAGCTTGTCCAGTTCTTTGGCGTGCTGAGATACAAACTCTGGAAGAAGTGCAGGGAGTGAAGCTTTGGGTGTTCACCCCACTTTTACCACCCCCCCTACAGGTTTAGTAGAATCTAAAGCAGAGAGTGAAAGGAAGGTAGAGCTTCCGAGCTGGTATCTACCTGGTGACTAGAATTAGAAGTTTTAATTTTCATACATACTCATTTATTATTTATTTATGAGAGATTAAGAGGCAGACATAGAGTGAGTATGGGCACACCAGGGCCCCCTGCCACTGAAGAAACTCCATACACATGTGCCAGTTGGTACATCTGTGGGATCAAACCCTGAGCCTTGGCTTTGAAAGCTAGTACATTTAACTGCTGAGCCATCTCTCCAGCCCCAGAAAGTTTTCTATCCTTGGGATGTAAATTAAGTATCATGTTGTGGTGGACTGGTGAGTTGGTTACTTGGAGTGTATGTGGGGGCTTCTGATAGACTGATGATTTGATACCCTTGAGGATGTAAATTAGGCACTAAGATTGGGTTATGAGGGCTCCTGATAGGCTCAAGAGTTAGACAGAGAATTGGTTCATTTGTATAGGCCAGCTGACATCCTGGGGAGTCAGCATAAGTCAGAGCTTTTGACCTTTTGGAAGGCAGGACTTTTCTGGATTTTAGTTTCCAGACTGCTTTCTGGATCCATCATGTAATCTCTATGCTTGTTGGCTCTGTTGGGCTATATAGATACCTGTTTATTCTTTGAGGACCTGTAACCCAAACTAGCTGCCTACAAAATGGGGCTACCTCATTCCTCCTCCCTATCAGCAGGCCTTCTGCACAGCAGGAGAGAGTGACATGAGGGCACTTAGAGAGACAGTCCTGGGTGCTGTTCACATGTGTGGACCCCGGCAGCATACAGCCCATGCCTGCCATGAAGTAGAGCTGTGTTATTTGGGGCCAGGCTTTAACTCTGTCTTGGTCTCCTCACTGGTGAGACCAGGGTCACAGCAGATGAGTCAATGAGCACCACCTGAAGCGAGTCTGCATGTGAAGAGGTTAGCCAGTGCCAGCATAGTGCAGCTCACAGTGATTGCCACCGTGAGTTCAGAGCAGCACAGCAGGGCAGTAGGAATCCATGCACATGTTATTAACCTTATTGGAATGTGTAGGAATGCCATGTCTTGTAGAGGACATCTCTCCTGCAAAGAGCCTGAAATTCTTTAGCAGACCATAGTGTGTTTCCCCTGAGGATGGTCAGAAGCAACCCTTGAGGCCTCACAGGCTGGGGCTACTGTGCTTTTCTTTTTTTTCTCCTTTCTTTCTTTCTTTCTTTCTTTCTTTCTTTCTTTCTTTCTTTCTTTCTTTCTTTCTTTCTTTCTTTCGTTCGTTCGTTCGTTCTTTCTTTCTTTCTTTCTTTCTTTTGTTCTTTCTTTCTTTCTTTCAATATTTTTACTTATTTATTTGCAAACAAAGAGATAGAAGAAGAGAGATAGAGAGAATGGGCATGCCAGGGCCTCCAGCTGCTGCAAATGAACTCCAGATGCGCATGCCACTTTGTGCATCTGGCTTTATGTGGGTACTGGGGAATCGAACTTGGGTCACTAGGCTTTACAGGCAAGTGCCTTAACTGCTGAGCCATCTCTCCAGTGCTGTTTTTTCCCCTTATTTCTTTTCCCTCCTCTTTGCTGTTCTGTTCTCTTTCTCTTTATCCCCCCTCTCTCTGTCTCTCTTACAGTGCTGGGTTTGAACCCAGGGCCTCTCATACTAGGCAACAATCTACTATTGAGCCACATCCACAGCCCAAGGCCTCCTTTTAAGCTGCATCTCTGACCATTCCTGTGTCTTCAGTTCTTAGCTGAGTCCAACAGTTTCTGGGAAGAATGAGGAAGGAACAGTTTCTGTCATTTCCCCATCAAGCCAAAGGGAAATGAATGACTCACTCCAACATCATGGAATGTCTGAAAGGGAATTTCTCTTTTTGTCCAAAGGAAATTTTGGCAGGAAAAGCAAGCTAAACTACTCCCAAAAGGAGGCAGCTCTTATGAAAGGATTTATTCATTGAACATTTCTGTGAACTTTGTTACATATCTGCCCTGGGCTGGGGGATAAGGGTCTTCATTGGTTTATTGTTTCTGCATTCTAGGTACTGAAGACAACACCATCTATGCTTCCCGTTATGTTTACATCCTCCTCAACGGGGGTCATGGTTACTCACAGGAAGAATCTAAAACCCTGAGGGGTGAACACGTGACCTGCTCAAGGTTCTATAACAAGATAGGAAATGGGGGAGCAAGGATTTCAACTTGGGCACAGTGAGCAGAGAGCCCGGATGCACAACCACTCTTTTTCCTTCGTCTCAACAAGATTGAATCACCTTCCTCTGTAAGTTGCTCTCACTCTAGTGAAGAAGGCTGAAAAGAACAGATAATTAATACACAGTGTAATCCATGCTCGCTGGAAGTGTGAACAATGCTGCTGAGGCAGAGAGAAGGCAATGAATTACTTTCCTGGGAGAATCAATATTGGCTGTAATCAGCAACATACTTACAATGGTGCAAAATTTCCAAAATCTGTACAAATCTGAGATGGTGAAAATCCATCATAGAAAAGAAAAAGCTTGCTTTCTGAGATGACTACAGATCATAAATAGTTGAGGGCATTCACCTCTAAGTGAACAAGAGTTCATTAAAATTTGAAGTCAATTACATCAGATTTTGATATGCATATTATCACCTTATGGTGATAGCCACATTTTGCACAAAGTTACGCATGTCTACCTCTTGGAAGGCAGTGACCATGACTTAAACTCACACACCCAGAGGTCCAGCTCTCTGCCTGGCTCCAGGGGCCCAGCTCCCTGCCTGGCTCCAGGTCTGGGCTCAAACATGCACATTCGGAATCTCTTAGCTTCTGTGGTTCCTTCAGCACCTTCTGTTCTCTCACCTTTCCCCACTTTCATTTCACACCTTATTTATAACTCTCCCAGGTGACACAAAAGGTAAACTCTAAAATTCACTTTGACATTTGAGAGAGTGCACCCAAATGAGCCCCAAGATGAATTCAGATAGTAACATTTGGATTTCCTCTTGGTCAATTGTACATGGGCAATCAGCTTCATGTTGCTGGTATGAAACACCCACCAAGCAGCTTGTGGGACGAAGGGGTTTATTTTGGCTTTCAGACTCAAGGGGAAGCTTAAGATGTCAGGGAAAGCATGGCATGAGCAGAGACTGGACATCACCTCCTGGCCAGGGGAAGCTGGCTATAACACCCATAAGAACACCCCAACAACACACCCTTCCAACAAGGCTCCAGTTACCAAATTACCACCAGCTAGGGACCCAGCACTCAGAACATATGAGTTTTTGGAAGACACCTGACTCAAGCCACCAAATTTAGTGTCAGTTAAGTGGCACTAAATTGGTTCCCTATTGTCTAAGGCCTGTCGTGACTACCTACTCAGGTCTGATTTTGGAGTAAAAGGTACCTACCCGTACTCATTCTCACTGAGTCCTTGACATCAAAGTCATCGATGGACTGAGAAGAAACAGGAGAGTGAATGTGGGAAGAGATGAGGAAAGAAAAGGAGACTGTCAGTCTCAGCTCAAAAATCAATGAAAGAGGCACAGTTACAACATGCTGTGGACAATGGTGTAATAAACCACCACCTTTTATGATACCCACCAAGGGACCAGAGGACTGAGGAAACGTTACCAATCTTCAGGAAGCTTCATCCTTGTGAACTTAGGTCAGTGTCTATCCTTGCGTGTGCCAGTGATCAATCATGGGTCCAAGGGCAGCCTGAATTGTAGCTGTAATACGGTATTGTCGGTTTCCCTGCTCTGGTGTGCAGGGAATGGCTCACAGAAACACAGACCTTGACCATGGTATTCTGCAGACACCTCCAGGACTTCCAATCATTCATGAATTCAGGCCTCTCATTGTGTTTAGAGGAGACTTCTACTACCCTAAAAGAGTTCTGAGTCACATGTGCTAGGCAAGATTGTTCTTATTTATTTGTAATTTTCTACTTATTTATGTCATAATAATAATAAGTTGAATTTCCCAGTGATCAATGGTATCTCAGGATTTCTGACATTGCAAGTAAAAGGAAATTGTTTTTAACCTGTTTTTAAATCCAAATGCATTAAAGTTTTTTTTAAAAATTTTTGTGTAGAAATGTTTCTTATAGCTTGTTACTACCAGAATCTTTGTAATAGCACTAGCTCACTACCAGATAATTTTGTTTAAATGATTTTGGGGGATGGAGAGGTTGCTCAGTGGTCAAAGGTGCTTTGCTTGCAAAGCCTGATGACCCAAGTTCAATTCCCAGTGCCCACATAAAGCCATATGCACAAAATGGTGCATACATCTGGAGTTCGTTTGCTGTGGCAAGAGGCCCTGGTATGCCTATTTTCAATCTCTCTCTCTCTCTCTCTCTCTCTCTCTCTCTCTCTCTCTCTCTCTCTCTCATCTTGCTTGCAAATAAAAATACTTTTTAAAATGAATAATTTTTGGCTTTGATTTGTTATTTCTTTTACAAATCAATTATTAATAAGCCACTGGTAAGTGAGGTTAGGAGTTTGGAGTGAAGGTCGGTTGTATTATTTTTAAATCAAGATGAAATTCACACAACACAAAATTTATCTTTTTCATCAGCTCAATAGAATTTTGAGATTAGAGTCTTCACATTTCTCTGCAACCCAAACCACAAACTTCGCATCACCCTCACAAGGCCCCAGTGCATCCATGAAGCAGTCACTCCCCATCCTCCTCTCCGTCCTCCATAGCTCCTCACAACTGTGAATCTGTTTTGTCTATTATGGATGCTTCATGGAAATAGGTACATATGATATTTCATCTTTCATTCAGCACAATGTTTTTTTTTCTGTTTGTATTTTTTATTGTCCATAATGAGTTACAATATTTAGTGGGCAAACAATGAGTTCTTATCCCCAATTCCCCACTGCCCCCACAAACCGCTGGATAACCTCCTCCATGGGTCATCTGGATCAGTCCTTGTGACAGGGGCCCATGGATAGCCTAGTATTCAGCCAGGTTCTCCTGGCCATGCCTCTGGATAATCTCCCCCACCACGGCTCTCACAATCTTTCCGCCCCCTCTTCCGCTCAGTTCCCTGAGTCATGGTGGATGAGTATTAAGGCTGCTTTAAGGTTGTGAGCTTAGGGGTCTTTGTGTCAAAGTCATTGGTTTCTGTCTCACTGGATTATCCTGTGTTGATTGAATGGCTGTGGCTGTGGGTCCCTCGTTCCTCCCGTCCTTCTCTGCGGGGTTCCATATAGATCCCATAATGGGTTTTTATTAATAAGTAGAAACTCTGTATAAACAAGTCTTGTGTTGGTACCCCCATTTCCTCCTCCCTGTCCCCATTCTGCTGAGGGCCCTCCTCAATGGGATTGCCTGAATGAATGTTCCATGGGCTGCAGCATAATGTTTGTGAGGATCATTCATGTAGTAAATGCATCAGTGTGCTCCACCTTTATGGCCAAATAATATTTCACTGTATATTCTATGATGGTTTATAAACTTCTCTATTGATGTATGTCTGAGTTGTTTTCATAATTTGGTAATTGTAAATAGTGCCACTATGAACATGCATGTACCTGCAGTTGGGCACTTATTTTCAGTTCTCTTGAATATATATATATATATATATGAACAGACTGCCTGGGTCATGAGGTAATTCTATGTGTAACTTTTAAAGAAACACCATACTTCTTTCCATAACAGCTGAGCCACTTTACATTCCCAGCAACAGTGTCTGAAGGCCCCGGTTTTTCACATCTTTACCAACAGATGATTTTTGAGGGAGGAATGGCCTTCAAGGTGGAAGTGAGCCAGGCTGTGCTAACTTCATGTGACAGCAGGTCATGTAAGGATCTTGACTTTGGTTCTAAGAGTGGTGTGAAATTCTTTAAAAGGAGAAACAGGCTTAGTAATACTTTTATTCATTTCCCCTTATTTTTCTATTTAGCTTTTCTTATAAATTCATTAAAGAGGTTTCATAATAAAATAAGTCTTTTGCATTCTGGGTTTTGTGACTATTTTCCACGTTATTTGTTTTTGACCTTATTTTTGTTATTTTTCCACACTCAGAAAATTTAAGGTTTGCATACTGAAATTTATCACTCTTTTATGATTCTGGATTGTGTGTCATGCCTTCCTCATCTTAAAATTAGTGTTTAGATGAAGTTGACCATGTTTTTTTCCCTAGTTCTAAGTCATCAAGGACAGGAGACTTGAGAGCATAATGAAATACAAAGTTTTAATTGTGAAAGGCCAAGATGGAAAAGTTTGAACATGCGCTGTGTTGGGTGGAGTGGGCAGGACATTTTGGTGGCATGTAAATCAAGACATTGGGATTTTGGAACCTGCCTGTGAGAGTGAGGCTCTGCCTTACTCAGATTTACGATGTCCTGACGGCTTCTCAGGGGCTCCAGTTGGGCCTCAGTCATGCCACAGATGATTATTTTTCAGTCTATCAATACAAGGGTGACTTGACCTAGGTGGCTGACTTCTGTTGATTACACACACACACACACACACACACACACACACACACACACACACACACGAGAGTCTACATAAATATTCTGCCCTCTCTTTCTTTCCCATATTTTAAATACTAAATATGCTTTGGGATGGGTTTAGGTACTTTATACATTAGAAATCACTGCACAGGCTGCCAGGGGAAACTGATCAATGACAGCTGGAGTAAACAGAGACGATTGACACAAAACACAATCTGCGGCCATGAGTAGGCTGACCACACCTCCTACTGGGAGGGAACAGTGAACCAACAAAGGAGCACTTGTGTAATGGAGGAGCCTGGGCCTGGGGGAGACAATCAACAGCTTTCAAATTCTACCAATTTTTCACTTAGTGAGGGGGACCCCTTGTCTGGAACTAGGGATTCAGGGCGATAGGCACCGGATCCCGTACTTTTGGGCTCCCAAAACAAGATGCACTATGGGAGCGAGTGACAGGGAGGCTACTAAAAATAGAATCTAGATAATCCAGAATTGTGTATATTTGTTAACCTACACTGATCTCACTCTCCATTGGAGATTGTGTTTGTATTTTTCAGGATGCAGCGAGAGAGCTGGGGCCCATCTAACCCTACCAACCGACTGTAGGCCAATAGCTGAGATTCTGGCAAGAGAGGAGCCACCACAGTCATATCGTGGAGGATCCAAATGGAACCCCGCAGAGAATGACGGGATTAACAAGGGGCCCACAGCCACAACCATTAAATCAACACAGGATAAGCCAGTGAGACAGAAACCAATGACTTAGACACAAAGACCCCTAAGCTCACAACCTTAAAGCAGCCTTAATACTCATCCACCACGACTCAGGGAACTATGCGGAAGAGGGGGTGGAAAGATTGTAAGAGCCGTGGTGGGGGAGATTATCCAGAGGCATGGCCAGGAGAACCTGGCTGAATACTAGGCTATCCATGGGCCCCTGTCACAAGGACTGATCCAGACGAACCATGGAGGAGGTTATCCAGTGGAGGGGGGAGGGGAGGGCAGCGGGGAATTGGGGATAACAACTCATTGTTTGCCCACTAAATGTTGTAACTCATTATGGACAATAAATTAAAAAAATTAAAAAAAAAACATTGCTTGTATTTCATACATAGATGATGACTCACACATGCCTAGTTTTATTTCTAAAATTCCACTTAATAAATTGATTGATTCATTTAATATGGAAATGTAGCCTATCAGATTTTTATAATGAAGTTTCAGTAGAGTATCTGGAAAACTATAGATTAACTGCATTAGGGGTTTTATCAATTGAAAGGAAGAAGTCAAGAAAAATAAAAAGAAATGCTATGTAATGACAAGGGCAGCTTGAAATGAAAAGAAAGAGAGACATGATGGTGAGATCCGACACCTTCCACTTTCCACACTGCTGCGAGGGCGGACAGGTCCAGCTGGGACAGAACTCTCTTGGGAACCCAGCTTCCCAAGACTCCATCCACTGCTTCTGCAGCAGTAGCCGCCCCTCTCCACTCCCCTCACATATGCTCAGGTGCCTTTATAAAGACCTCCTCAAGTATATGGAAGCAAAAACTCAGAAAGCACACCAAAGTCTTTTTCCCCTCTGGGTTTCTTTTTTGAATTGAGAATTTAAAATGGGAGCGACAGTAATTTGATGGCTTTCCTGTCACCTCTCCCTGGACACACTAAAATCTTGACAGTACTTGTGCCAACCCACGGGGCTTCTCTGGAGACACAAGTGCCTGTCCCTGTCTTGTCCTCCTTCTCCATCCAGAGAGGAAGCCAGGCAGAGAGGAATGTGTCCTGGGTGGGGCAATAATCACGCTGCCCACTACAAGCATTCCAGAGACATCTTCTGGGATTTCAGCCTGTACACAGATAAGAAGAGAACACATCACATAAAGCTCAAGGCCGGCCCTGGCCTAAGATTTAATTACTCTAGCATTTGAAAAATTTTCTCCTTGAGAACTAAAAATTAGATGAAGCTTCGGATTGTTTCAAACCTTCATATAATTCATAAGATTTGAGTTACTTTGGCATCATCTATGTATGAAATACATGCAATATTTTAAATATATATATAGGTCGTATTTCTAAATGAATGAAGTAGCTAAGCCTATCCCAAAGCATAGTTGATATTTGAGTTGATAGAAAATGTGTTTTCTCAATTTTGAAATTGACAAATATTCTTGGAGAATCCCTGGCATGCATTTCAGGGTATGTAGACTTTGATGAGCTTACAGTTCTGTGGGAGAGGATGAGGCTTGCTAAACAACTTTAGTACAGAGTTAAGAAAGCACTCTAGAAGTAGTGGACAGACTCTAATAGCTCAGTTTTCTTGATTACTTAAAACAGAATCTTTAGCCAATAAAACGGGATAATTTATTGAGGAAAACTCAGCAGGCCTTGGAAAGACAGGAAAGGAAAGACAATTCTTGTGAACTCAGTGACCCGAGGTCATAGGAAATGTGCCTCGGAAATCTCTCAAGACTCAAGGGCTCCCAACAGAGGAGATCTTTGGCCCTATGATTCAACTCCATATCCTCAGTGTAGAAAACATGAAGAAAAAATAAAAGGAACACCTCATTCAAGAAGGGCCTTTGATCTGGAGCCTATGGGTAAAGTGAGCAGAGAGGAGAGATGACAGACGGGGTGTGAGTGAAAGCTCTCACTCACTGTGTAGCGTTACAGAGATTGTTGGATTGAAATAATGAATATAAAAATGTCTTTTATAAACTAGAAAATTCTTGAATTCTCTGAGTTTCTCATCTATGGATTATTTTAATTTTTTTAAAAGAACTTAGTGTCCTTCAGTAGATTGAGTGCCTTACATATTCCTAACACATTCTCTGCAGTGTCTCATATGTGCAAAATGAGAGCTGGAAGTCCAAAATATGATCATAAAATTCTGTAATTCACTGAAATGCAAGTTGTAGTGTGATCGATATCCACACACAACAAACGGGACATCCAGACACACTCTTTTATAATTCATCTTTCTCAAAGACAAATTCTCCAAAAATTCAATCTTTTTCCCTGGAACAATAGTGATCTTATGTAATTATTTTTTAAACATTTTTTAAAAATATTTTATTTATTCATTTTAAAGTAGAGAGATACAGAGAGAGAGAGAGAGAGAGAGAGAGAGAGAGAGACAGAGAGAGAGACAGAGAGAGAGAGAACACCAGGGCCACCACCTTGTGGGTCTGGCTTATGTGGGTCCTAGGGAATTGAACCCAGGGCCTTAAGCACTAGAGGCAAGTGCCTTAACCACTGAGCCATCTCTCCAGCCCTTATGTAATTATTCTTAAGCACTGTTATGGAAGTATTTTCAAATATCATATCCTCAGTAACCCTACCATCTCTGTAAAGGAAGCACAATTATCTCTTTACAGGAGAAAAGCAGAGCTCAGGAAAACAGCTTTCTTTCCAGAATGGGAGTATAGGAAAGCCTGTACTTAACTCTGGGTCTGGCTGGCTTTAGCATGCCATGGGTATTTTCCTCTTGGGCCCCTAATTCAAACTTTGCCTCTACCCAGCAAAGACCTCTTCTCACTCTTGAGAGCCACAGGGAAGATGCCCCAGCCTGTAGCAGGACCAGCATAGTATTTAATATGATTTGACTCAGGAAGAAATGAGATGCTAAGAAATGTGTTTTTTTTTTAATTTCAAACATGTAAGATAGATAGAGTCAGTATCTATTCAGTGCTAACTTGGAGCCCAGAATCATGCAAGTTACATGACTTTCTCTTTTTACTTCATTAGATCCTCATCATATCCGGTTGGGTTAAAATTATTCAGTTCATTTTGCAAGCAAGATTTATAAGCACGGAAATTGTCCAAAGTCAGTGATGGAGGCCATCATTATGCAATCACTCATTCAGCATACTTAATGAGAAATCTGGGCCCCTGAGATACACATCACAGGTCAGCCAGGCAGGCAGAGATCTTCAGTGGAGCTCATGTTAGAGCGTAAGGAGTAGAGGCGTAGGCAAAGAAAACTAATTAGAAAACATACGGCAAATTGAGAAGTCCTAAGTGCTTGGAGGGATCCTTATCTTAAAAAGAGGAGAGTTTGAAAAGGGAATTTTTAATCGGATGGTATCATCACAATACCCGGGGAAAGCTAGTATGTCAAAGAGTGATCTAGCTTTTGCTTATGGGGGCATCACATATAAGGTCTTCCTCATTTTGTAGTTTCAGGGGAAACTTGAGCTGCATTCCCACCCCACTATCTGCCACATGGACTTTAAGGAGTGCCAGGAATTATTCCTTTAATTTGATGGGTAATAATGTCAGGGTCATGTGACAAATTGCAAAAGTCACTTTCTGAGAGTGATGAAGCCTGGGATCTAATTCTAGGTTTGTCGTTCATTTAAATTTGACCTTGAAAACTCTCTCTTTCCTCCCTGTTCTTATTTCTCCAGCTGACAATTCAAAGTGTTGGCATCTAAGGACAATTCTATCTCTAATGCTTTTTGGCTACAAAATTTTGGAATATGTCCAGGGTTATCCCAGTTGAAATTGTTTTGGTAGAGAGATTAGAACCCAAGGAGAGAAATTTATCTTTTCATATTTTACAGTGAAATTTCAACATGAAATGTCTCTCAAGGTCATCTACAAACACTGGCCAACCCAGATCACTGTGCTCTTTTGGGTGAAGTTAGAAGCAGATGCTTCACCGCAGACTGAGCGGCCTACAGGTCTGCCTGCCTCTTCATTTCCAAGGGTAGCTCAAGGTGTTGGAATGACTCTGCACAGCCCCATATGGCTTGGGACCTGGTTACCTTAGCAATTGGTTCCCTCCCCATGCACGTCAATTAACAGGCAATTAAAACTCTTGACTGCTCCAGCGATTGGTCCCAGGCCCACAGCACCAGAAAATGAGAGGCAAGAGGTTTTCATTTTTTTTTTCTTCATCTGTATCTTAAACTCTATTTTATTTTTAAAACTTATAAGATGCTTTTGGCAGTGAAACTTGTCCTACTTTAAGACTTCTAACATAGATATCTATTCGATCTTTATTTTTGTCAGTTGATTTGTATATTTGTTATGTGACTTTTCTGTTCAAATGTGCTTTAATGCTCCTAATCACAGAAGTAAATCTGAAACTTTCTACCTACATTTTCTAAATTATGCGGTCTCACTTTTACTGTCCAATGACATTTTCAGAGGTGGCGGGAAGAATGTAAGAGCCATGGGGGAGGGGGAAAATTTCTAATGCATAAAAAGGAATGTCATCCTGATTTCAATGTTTTTTTTCTAATAACTTATGATACTGAGCATTTTGTTCTGTTAATATATATATATATAATTTTATTCCAATAAAAATGTTAATTTGAAAAAAATACTTTGTGTGTGTGTGTGTGTGTGTGTGTGTGTGTGTGTGTGACTTGCTCTATAGTCCAGACTTGGCCTTAAATCCATGATCCTTCTGTCTCAGACTCTCAGGTATGCTCCACTACACCTGGCAGTTTGCTTACTTTCTATTTCAAGTCTTTTCTTCTGTCCAACAATCAAAACCTGCTCGTTCTGTAAAACCAGCTTCTCATCAATGTCATGGCATGGTTATACAAGCCCTGAATGTTTCATCTGAATTATAGGAGTTGCTAGAATAATTTTTCATTTACCACTTATTCATGCGAATTTTCCTAATCAATTTTCTTTCTACTTCTTGAGGTAGGAGCTTTGATTTATGCTTTTCTTTGTCCCTCCATAGCACAGCAGCAATTGAAACTGAGGGCTACTTAACAGGAATCTTCAAAATTGCTGCTGTTGTATGCAATCAGACCAAATAAGACATTCGAATGTTTTGAACAATAAGTTTAAAATTGTGCCACCTTTTAGCCTTAAAGCATTAGGGATGTTAGTGATTAATACGCCAAATTCTTCATTTTGTGGACAAAATTCCCTGAGAGAATGCAGCTAGCTCCTGATAAAAACTAAGCTATAAGTTAATGGACAGTGTGCATCTTTCCTTGAGTCTCTGCTCTTCCCTTCCCCCCACAGTAGTTTGAAATCTTTCCCCTAGGACACACTTGATGGATCATATGCACCTGAGTGAGGCTCTCCCATGGGCACAGCTTGTGCCATGGCTGGGAAGAATACCACTCAGTGACTTCCCAATGCGTATGAGTGATATTTACATAGCTGTCACCTTGCCTCTCCCATACTTCTTAAAGAGTATTTTTATTTATTTATTTAAGAGTGAGAGATAGAGAGACGGATAGATAAATAGGTAGAGAATATAGGCATGCCAGCGTCTTTTGCCACTGCAAGTAATTCGAGATCCATGTATCACTTTGTGATTCTGGCTTGATGTGGGGGCTGTGGAATCACACTGGGACTGGCAGGCTTTGCAAATCAGTATTTTTAACCACTGAGCCATCTCTCCAGTCCTCTTCTAGAATGTTTCAGAAGTTGTAAAAGTTCACACTTTAAATATTGGGCATCTTCAAAAGGATAGGAAATGAGTGTGAAGGAGCTCTCTGTATACCTGTGTCATTGCAGAACTAACCACAATACCAGGACATAGAGCCAACCTAAGTGCTCGTCAGTATATAACTGTCTAAAGAAAATGTGGCAACTAGTCAGTCTTAGAATGGAAGTCTAAGCTGGGTGTGATGGTGCATGCATTGGGGTGGGAGAGGGGCTTTGGGGCAGGAGGATTTCCATGAGTTTGAGGCCAGCCTGGGGGGGAGTGAGTTCCAGATCAGCCTGGGCTAGAGTAAGACAATATCTTGAAAGAAAACCAAAAAATATAAAAAGATTTTTCTGGCATTTGCAACAACATAGCCAGATACAAGAAAGCTAAATACAAGACAGGGAAATCTAATAAAAGTTGAACACGCAGAAGTCGAGAGCAGAAAAGTGGTTACCAGGTACTGGGTGAGGGGTGGGGTTGGTGGTGCTGTGTAGAGGACATGAGATGTCAGTAGGTAGGAGAAATAAGTGCAGGAAGGCTGTGGCAACTGTCGTTAATAACAATGACTAGTTCTCCACAGTGTTTGTTGCTATTTCCCTGGAGGTGGCTGTCAGGCTAGCATAGGGAGCAATGCTGTCACTGCTTCCTCTGTAGATCCTTCTGGGCCTCACGAATGTGTTAGCACCAGGTGGCACATCTTGTGGTGGGCAGTCGGCTGGCTGTCTTTTTTTGTTTGGATCTTGGCGACAAACACGGTGGAGAATTAAACACATCATGACAGACACAGAGTCCACAGAGGACCCAGCACTAAACACAAACTGCTAACACTCCCTCCAGGGCTCAGGGGCTGCTGTGGAAGAGGGGGTGCGAAGATTGTAAGGGCCACAGGGCACGGCTCCCCGCAAGACACTGACCGAGGCCCTAATTACCCCTCAGTGAACACCAAGGACCCTGTAAGGAGGGCCCTTGGGAAATGAAGAGCAAGAGTCCACTTTCAGTGTTTCACCACAGAGAATAATAAGTATGCAAGGCAGTGCATATGTTAATTAGACTCATTTAGTCATTGCACACTATATTCCTACTTCAAAAGTCCATGCTGCACATAAATAATAGATACAATTTTATTTTTGATTGAAATTAAATTTCAAATAGCATGTTGAAATATGTTACTATCAAGTGCCTTTTTCTATAATATTTTGCCACGTCTCAACCTGATGACCACCATTTGATAAGAAGCACCCATCATGGGAGGGGCTTTGAGAAGGTGAAGATTTGGTCATGTCTACTGCTTACAGAGAAGTGGAAATCTCGAAGCACAGGATGACGTAGAAAGATAGAATAGCTGAGACATGGTAGTTGCACTGTGGGGAAGGGGAGGCCTGGGCAGCCTGGTGTGCAGAGCCTGCTTGCAGCTTGAAGGTAGTAGCAGAGACTCTGTAAGCAGATCTCAGGGGAGCTGAAGGAAGTCTGAAATCACACGGCAGGGCTGTGGACAGTTTGAGTTGGAAGTTACCTGTGGGTGGGAAGGAACATCACTGGATAATGGTAGGATTGAGAGAGGAATAGAAAGGCAAAGGGGGAAGCGCTGAGGACAGGGTTGGGAGAGAGAAAATTGAGCTGCTTCCATTAGACACGTGAATATATTCTTTCTTACTGCAGAAGTGGGAAGAGGTTGGTGTGGAGGTGGCTGGGGGCAGAGAGGTCAGGGTGGGGGGTACGAGCTGGCTGGGGTGATGATGACAGGGACAAAGGCTCCTCTTTGTTGCTCTGCTCTCTGTGGGTGACTGCAGTCTCCCCACACTTCTGCACACTCAGGCAAGAAAAAGATTCCAAAAAACTGATAACATAACCACGCCTATTAGGAAAATTCAAAAGATACTTGTAATTCACTCAGTGAAGCAAAATTAAACCCATTCTAAGTGACTCAACAGCAAACCTTATCTTGTGCTTGAATGACTGGATGCTTCAGTTGCATCATCGGTTACAGTCATTGTATTCATACAGTTATGTTATTAGAAATGATAGCAGGGCTTCTATGGAGGACTATTGTGAGTGAGCACTTGTAGACCTAATGCTGGGGTGTCTGGTGGATTTGAAGAACCGCATGGTAGGAGACTGAAACAACGGAAGAGAACACAGGGACCAAGGGCCAAAACCTTTCACAGGTGCATTTGGGCAAATCGTTCACCGGCTGTCATCACAGTAGATTAAACTGATTGCATAAGGAATAAGAAGTCATCTGAGTCCTAACCCAGTATTCTTTGCTTAAAACCACACGACTGATGGCAAGTCTTAACCTGACTGTAACGAGATTATCAGTTCCTAAAGAGTTCTGGCTTGTCCACCTTTTCATTCACAGCAACAGTCTGGATGGGCTGTACACAGCAGTGTTCTGTGAGTACTCACTCAACAAGCACTGAGTAATCTCATGAGCGGAGTCACAACTGTAGCATGCCAAGAACTGATAAAGCAAACAAGTTGTGAAGGATGGAGGAATGTTTTAGGTATATAATTTTTTTTTGAAGTCGGGTCTCACTCTAGCCCAGGCTGACCTGGTGGAATTCACTATGTAGTCTCAGGCTGGCCTCAAACTCACAGTGATCTTCCTACCCCTGCCTGCTGAGTGCTGGGACTGAATCTTGTATGCAAAATCCATAGCCCATTGCCTAATTCACAGTAAGTTCACTACATGCTTATGTTTCAACAGCCACGTATGAGGCCAAGATGCAGCGGTAGAGCCTGGCCACTAGGGCAGAGGCATCGCCAGGACCCATCGACTCCCTTTCCTTCTCAGGATGTTGTCGGCAGATAGCACTCTTGGAAAATGCTTAGGATGGCAGGAAGGACTGCTAGGTGTGCATCACGGTCAGTGTTCCATTTCATAGTAATTGATTTTCCCATATCAATGGAAAGTCATCAGTGTCATATCAGTTCTAAATTCATATCCCCCTCACCCCTCCCCAAATTTTAAAATATTTGTTTCCTGTCAGCACTATTTTTGTTCAATTGGATTCTGTTGGGGATTTTCATGTACTTTTCCTGTTTATTTTTCTTCCTGTTTCTCAAAATAGGAATTAAAAGAGAAAGATGAACAATTACAAAGCCCTTTGCGATGACCTTTAAAAATACTATTAAATCTTTAAAGACTTGCAGATCCCTCACGACATAACATTTAGTGAGTAAATGGCAAGAGACTCGAAGAGGCTCAGTGGCTTCCGGGCCACCAATGAAACAAAAAATATAAAAACGACAACAACAAAAAACTCCTTGTGTTTCTTCCTTTGTGTGTCTCAGAAGTATGCTGTGGTGAGGAAATCAGCAGAAAAGGTTGTTGACGGGACAGTAGAAGCCCCAAGACAGAGAAGTCATCAGCCTTGGGCTATGTCAGGAGAAGAGAGATGATGGCCAACCCACTGCAGTCACGTTGACATGGGCTGGAAACCTACTTTTCCACTCACATCTCAGGCCGGTTGCCACCCCAGCTACCACTCCTGACTGGCTTCTGCTTGTTACTCTGGAAGCAGCTGTGTATGATGACCCCTGGCTGGAGCTGATGGCCCAGGATGGATACTCTGGGCCAACTGTCTTCCTTGGGAGTCTGTTCCTCACACTCCCAGAGCCAAGCCTTTAGCAACACTCCAACATATCTTTTCACAGCTGCTGCAGGTCTTGTTTTGAGCCAAGAGGATCAGATGCAGAGGTATCTGTGCAAAGTGGGGACTGAAACGATCAGAGAAAAGCAGAGGTGACAGATGGCCGGGGAAGCTCTGTAGGCCTCTGTTCCCCATTGCCAGCTGTTCTCCAGGCCCAGTCAGATGCCCACACCTCTGGATTCATTAGGATATGCACCAGTGCAGGGTCTGCCATTGAATCTGAATCAGGAAGTAATCATATCTAATCGGTTTAGTCTCAAAACCTGCACAGGAAATCAAATTGAGCTAAGTTGCAAAAATAAATGTTTTATAACTATTTGACACCTGACCTCATCTGACATGCAATAGAAGGCAGTGGGAAGATAGTTGGTCCAGAAACAGGAAGATTACGTTCTGGTCCAGCTGTCGCCTGGTTAATCACCCCTTTTCAAGCCACTGCACTGCCAGGTATGAAACCGAAGAGCTGGCTCATGTGGCCTTCACCTTGGTTTCCAGGTATGGAATTCAGAAGCCAGCCTTTAAAATAATTACCTTTCCTCTTGATGAATAATTAGGTGTTTAAACATATGTCATTTTTGTGAGGATAGCAATTGAACTCTTCTTTCATTTTTGTGTGGAATATTCTATTTTATGAGTCTTGGCTGAAATAACACTTGTTTCCCTCTATAAATGTTGACATGGTTCCATGTCTTCTGTGGCCAGAACTAAGTTACATGGCAGCAGCTAAGGCCGTCAGACTGAACCACCAGGACTGAATTGGGAACTACCCATCTAAAAAGCAGAGGCAGCCAAGCACCTCCGCCAGAGGCAGGTGGGGGCCACAGCTGCTCCACTGTCACATGGCACCAGATCGCCTGTGCGGAGGCTGAAATGCAGAGTGGGGTCAGCTTGGCACCTGATGCTGGTGTGAGCTCAGGCCCCCACCACCTTCCTATTACTCTTCACATAAAAGCCCTGATGGGAAAACCAGATGAAGCATGCGCAGAAGAGTCCCAAGATAGATTCCTTACTGGAGTCTATGTGCTCAAAGCTCCTTAATGCTCCTGACGTTGTCACTGCCACTGAAATAATACAGGAGTTTCACAGGACAACAGATCCAGAGGGGATCTGAGAGATGATGTAATACAAGATCTTCATGTAAGGGAAAATAATGGGTAGATCTTCGCTGAAGCAGGTCCAGAGGTGTGACACATGCTTCCAGCTCTCTAGCACCGTTCCTAGGGCTTTCTTACTACTTAAACTATTCACACCGCCTGGAGTTGGTTTGCCCATTATTTTGTTTGCATTTCTTTTTCTTTTCAATTGGAGATGCTTTTCATGAGCCCATGAATTCAAGGTTATTACTTACCCCCTATTCTATTCCTGATACTGATATTTCTATTTTAAAATATTTTTATTTACTTTGAGAGAGAGAGAGAGAAAGAGAGAGAGAGGGGAGACTGAGACTGCATGGTCACTGTAAAGCCTCTTGCCATTGCAAATTCCAGATGCATGTGCCACTTTGTACATCTGGATTAATGTGAGCACTGGGGACTTGAATCCAGGCTGGTAGGCTTTGCAAGCTTACAGCTTTGATCTCTGAGCTACCTTCCTATCCCAACACTCCTTTATTTCTTTTCTTGTATGTGAAACTGGGAAGGTGAGACATTTAGTTCTCAAGTTTCAGAGAAGGTTGGTCTTCTCCAGCATGCATCGAGGGTGCAGGGAGAGAAATGCAGTCATGTTCCAGCAACATCGAGGCTCCCATAGGCTCCACTGGCTTCACCTCATACTAATGCCACCTATTCTCTCTCATATGTGGGTCTGAGCTTCAAAATGTTTAGATTTGTATGTGAGTTGGAGTGAAAATCAGTAGCAGAAGCCAGGAAGCTAGAATAAAGGAGCTATGAGGGAGGGAGGAGAGAAGCCTAGAGGCAGAGAGCAACACTAAGGAGGACTGTAAACATAAATATTTAGAAGGCAGTTTGACAGTCTGTCCATTCGGCATAAAAGCAGTAATAGGTTCCTAACCTGGGGCTATGACCTTCCCAGCTACAGGCTTTTGACCAGGTTTACAATACCAGGCTAGCTTTCCCTCCGCCACCGGAGCAGGCCTCAGATCCAATTGCAAAGCAGTTGGTTATCGCCATAACTATCCTGTTACTATTGTGCTTTATTAATTTTATGTTTTTGAGTTCTTTATATATTCAGATACAGATCAGCTATCATATGTGTGATTTGTGAATTTTTATTTTTAAATCAGAGTTTTGGGGTTGTTTCTTGCTTCTCTTAATAATAGTTTCATTTAATGACTTGGCTGGGTGTGGTGGTGCATACCTTTGATCCCAGTACTTAGGAGGCAGATGTAGGACGAACATCATGAGTTCGAGGCCAGCCTGAGACAATATAGTGAATTCTAGGTCATCCTGGGCTAAAGTGAGACCCCAAAAATAACTAAAACCAAACCAAACCAAAACAAAACAAAAACAAACTATGGCTTGGAGTTGGGGAGATGGCTCAGCTGGGAAAGCACTTGCTGGGCAAGCAAGATGACCTGAGATTAATCCTTAATACCAACATAAAAATTACAGGATCTTGTAGTCCCAGTTCTGGGAAATGACAGAAGCTTCCTGATCTGTGAGAGACCCTGTCTCAAGAAGAAGTTGGTGGCACATCTGAGGAACAACCAAGGTTATCCTCTGGCTTCCACACACACAGGTGCATAGGCCCCCTCGCACCCTCCTAATGTGAGGGTGAACACACATACAGAATAAACAGGAAACCTATTGTTGTAGAAATTCCCCATGACAAGCAGGCAAAGCCTTAAAAGCAAGAGGAGAGTGGAGTTTCATTTATTGTTATTACAAATTTACGAATTTACGCCGGAGGGCCAAGCATAGGTAAAGCATTGCTCCCTGCACCCCAGTTGACAAAGGAGTTTTATAGGGTACAGAGATGTGTATGTGACATCACACATGTAAATTAACAAATCAGGTAGAACACAAGCGAGCTCAAAGTTTAAAATGGGTTCCAGAGAAATGTAGAGAAGCCTCTGTTCTCACCTCCTCCCCTACCTTCCTTCTTGATCAAAGCTTGTAGAATTTACAGCCAAAATGGCAGGGCCAGTTAACCAAAACAAATTAAGGCACAGGTTGCATTTGGTTTACAATAGTTTCTGGAAATACAGATAACCCCCATAGACATAGACAAAGGAGTTACAGCAAGCATTCTCCGTCCTCTGTTATCTTGGACCTCAAGCAGTTGCTGTCTCTGTCTCTATGTCATCTTCCAAATTTGAGGAATATTCCTTCAGTGGTGTTTTTAGCATATCCTAATCTTCCATTACACTGTGACTTAAATTTTCTCATCTGGAATCTGTTCATGATGTCATACTAAAACTCATCAAAGTAGAAAGTTCGAGGCTCAACTCTGAAGGAGACTTATAACATTCCCTCCAAGGCTCAGAGAACAATGCAGAAGAGTGGCTGAAAGGGACATGAGCCACAGGGTGGGAAAGTGTACTCTGAGCCACTGGCCCACACAGGGAACAGGCTGGTGCATTCAGAACCACATAGTGATTACCAATTACCTCACTAAAGAGGCCCATATTGGAAAGGAATCTGATGAATATGCAGTATGTTCATATTCATGTTCATAAAGTTCTCAACATAAATTAAAGTCAAAAGAACTTTTGCCTAAATTCAAAGCCACAAATATTTTCTCTATATTTTTTTTTATAAAATTGACAGTTTTATGTTTTATAGGTAGTTCTGTGATTCCCTTTAATTGAACTTTTTCTAGCATATCTTTCTGCTTTGTCTCTGTATATCCAACTGCCCCGTGCCATTGGTCGGAGAGACTGGCATTTCTGCCCTGCAGTATTTTTTCTCCTTCATGGAAAATCAGTTAACCAGAAGCGCAACCACCTGCTTCTGGGCTCTCTGCTGCTCAGTCTTCACGCTACTGCTCCACTGCTTAGATTTCTGTAACTTTAATGTATTTAAAGTCAGGAAGTATATGGTCAATTTTGTAAGACCAACTTGCTGTTTGGGTCCTTTGAATTCCATACAAGTTGTCAGTTTTTCAAAAAGCAAAATAAAATGACAAAAAAATTCTGCTGAAATATTGATCGAGATAGCACGTGATTTATAAGTCAAATCAGAGAGACTTCACATCTTTATCAAATGCTTTCCAATTAATGAATGTAGTAAGGCTTCATTTAATCCAATCAATGGACAAAGTAAGGCTTAATTATTTCTTTACATTTTACAGGGTATAAATTTTGAGTGCGTTTTATTAGGATTGTTCCTAAAGTTCTTAGTGAATGTTGATGTTACTGCACGTGGTACCATGGTTTTGATTTGTTTCCTACTGCGTATATATAGCATATTGAAATGCAATTCATCTCTATGTTATAATCACATAGACTGAAACCTTTCAATGCCATGCATTGCTCTTATTGATGCCCTTTGTCTAGTTGAGGAAAATCCTTAGTCTATATTTCCTGAGAATATTTTTATCAGGATGGGTGTTGGATCTTAATATATGTGTTCTAGTGACTTATTGAAATGACTGCTACTTTAAAAAGCATTTTAATACAGTGATTTACATTGCTTTGATCTTAAGATCTTGACCTGACTTTCATTCCTGGAATATTGCAGCTGAATAAAGCTCCATTGTCTATATACAGCTCATTTTCTTTACACTCATCTCTGGATAGGCGTCTAGGCTGATGTCATGTTTTGGGTATTGTGGATAGTGCACAAATAAAAATGGATGTGCAAGTATTTCTGTGGTATAGCAACGTAGGATCCTTCAGGAGTGTAGAACTAACTCATATAGTAGTTGTACTTTTAATGCCTTGAAAAATCTCTTTGCTGATTTCCATAGTGGCTGCAATTAGTTTACACTCCCAGCATGCCTTCCCCTCCACAATGGACTCTCTCCAAAACCTCTGAAATCGTGAGCTCAAATCAACTATTTTCTTCTCTAAATTGATTCTAGTGGGGTACTTTGTCCCACAAGGAGAAAGTAACTGATGCAGTTTTGATTTGCCAGACCTTAATGGCTAGGAATATTGAACCTTTTTAATGATCCATGCAATAGTGGTACTAAGCCTAGGTGGTTAATCAATGGCTTGTTAATTGGTTAAGAGATCCACTCAGAGGCAGGTAACCTTTAACTAGAACTGGGATCTATGATAATCCCATATGAGGACTGTTGCGGTCAGCTTTCTAGTTACTGCACAGAAAGAACCCAAACAAAAGCGGCTTGTGGAGGAATGGGTTTATTTGGATTACGGACTCAAGGGGAGACTCCATCCTGGCAGGGAAAATGATGGCATGAGCAGAGGGCTGGACATCACCTCTGCCACAGCACTGCAAACAGCGGCAGGAAGGTGTGCCAAATACTAGCAAGGGGGCTGGTTTATAACCCCATAAGCCCGCCCCCAACAACACAGCTTCATCGAGGTTGTAAAACCCAAACTGCCATCAGCTGAGGATCGATCTATCAGAACACATTCATTTGTTTGTGGGGGACACCTGTATCAAACCACGACAAGGACCAAGAACCTGGGCTCCAAGGGGAAGTCCCCACTATCCAGAGATCTACAGAGAGGCTATATCCAATAGAATCTAGCCAAATTAACAAAGCTTGTCTATACTCATCTCACTCTACATTGGAGATTCTGTATGTACGTTTCAGAAGGCAGTGAGAACCATGGACAACCCAATCCCACAAACAGAACTGGATATGTTGCCTGTCACCCAGGCAGGAGATGAGCCACCCCTGACTTATGATAAAGACCCCAAATGAAACCTTTGAGGTAGTGGTGAGATTATTAAGAGACCTACCTCTACTGCAAGTCAGCTAACCTGGGAATGAATAATGAAGACAGACACTGAGGATACCTAACACAATCCAAGCAGAAATTCAGAGACTTTTAAGACCTCAACAATAAAGCAGACCTAAAACTCACCCACCATGACTAAGGGATCTGAGTGGAAGGGGCTGAAAGATTGTAAGAGCCATGGTGGGGGAGAAAAAAAACTGGCTACCTCTCATATAATCCATAACCCCCTATCCCATGGACTGGTCCCATAAACCCACTGAGGAGGGCCCCCCAGAAGGTTGGAGACAGGAAGGAAGGAAATGGGGATACCATAATAAGACTTGCTCAAGCAATGAATCTAATTATTGGCAATAAATATGAAAAAAATAATATTGAACCCTTTAAAAAAATCACTGACCATTTATATTTCTGTTTGTTAGAACTATCTATGCAATTTAATAGTCAATTTATTGACTGGATAGTATACTTTCTGGTATTTAACTTTTGGAGCTAAAAAATCGATTCCACATGAAACACAGTCTGAGGCCATGAGTAGGCTGACCACATCTCCTACTGGGAGAGAAAAGGAAACCAAGAAAGGAGCAATTGTGCAATGGAGGAGCCTGGGCCTGGGGGAGACAATCAATGGCTATTAAATTCAGCCAAATATTCCACTCAGTGAGGGGGAACCCTTGATTGGAACCGGGGATTTAGGGCGATATGCACCGGATCCCATACTCTTGGGCTCCCAAGAAAAGATGCACTATGCGAGTGTCTGCCGGGGAGGCTTTTGAAAATAGAAGCTAGGTAATCCAGATTGTTGTATATTTGTTAACCGATACTGACCTCATTCTCCGATGGAGATTGTGTTTGTATTTTTCAGGATACAGCGAGGGAGCTGTGGCCCATATAACTCTACCAACCGACCGCAGGCAAAAAGCTGAGATCCTGGCATGAGATGAGCCACCACAGTCATACGAGGGAGGATCCATATCGAACCCCACAGAGAATGATTGGATGAACAAGGGACCCACAGCCATAGCCATTCAATCAACAAAGGATAAGCCAGTGTGACAGAAACCAACAAATCTCGACACAAAAAACCCTAAGCTCACAACACCATAGCAGCCTCAATACTCACCCACCACGACTCAGGGAACTGAGTGGAAGAGGGGGTGGAAAGATTGTGAGAGCCGTGGTGGGGGAGAATATCAGAGACTTGGCAACCCTCAGTAACAACACACTTGGGTCATGAGAACCTGGCTGAAGACTTGGCTATCCATGGTCCCCTACCACAAAGACTGATCCAGACGGCCACGGAGGAGGATATCCAGCTGACTGGGGTTGGGGAAGGGGGGCAATGAGGAATCGGGGATAACAACTCATGGTTGGCCCACTAAACAATGTAACTCATTATGGACAATAAAGAAAAAAAATCGATTCTAGATGTTAATATACTGTGAGATGCATAGGTGGCAATGGTTTTCTCCCATTCTTTCAGTTGTCTGTCTCTTCATCCTTTGTTTATTGCATATCAAAAGCCTTTTAGTTTCATATAACACCACTTGTTAGTTTTGGAGATCATTTCCTGTGCTATTGGAGTTCTTTTTACAAAGTCCTTGTCTATATCTGAATCTTGAAGTGTTTGGCCTGTATGCCTCTAGCTGTTTCAGAGTTTCAAATCTTACATTAAGATTTTTCTTTTGAATTTTTTATGCTTTTTTTGAATTGATTTTTGTGCAGAGCAAGATATATGGATTAAATTTTATTTTTCTATATGTGGATATCTACATTTCCTAGCACTATTTGTTGAAGAGGCTGTCTTTTTCAATCCATGTTTCTGACACTTTATTAAAAATTAAGTGAATACAGCTATGTGGGTTTATTTCTGGGTCTGCTCTTCTATTATACTGCCCTGTTTATCTTCTCTCTGTCAATACCATGCTGCTTTTGTTTCTATGACTCTGCCATATAATTTAGAATTTATTGTGATGTCTCTAACATTGTTCTTTCTGTTTAGAATTTTTTTTTCTATTCAGTCTTTTTGTTTCCATATTGTCGTAGTCAGCCACACACACCGCTGGGATGAATCTGCAGACCAGGCACAGTTTTGGGAGAAAAATATTGATTAAAGGAACAGATCCAGGGGAAGTTTAATAATGAAGAAAAAGGCTGGCCCCACGTTCACAGATCCAAGTAGAGAGAAAAACCCATCCAGCACCTCCAGCCAGCACATTCCAAGTCTAACAACAGCAGGACTGCCAGACTTTAGCTCCTACTACTCTTTGCATTATATATCGCTGGAATTTTACATCCATTTTAGAAATACCCTAGGAGGCCAGGCCAAGGTGACACCTGCTCCAGCCAGGAGGCTGGAGACAAATCTTTAATACACTTGTGAATCTACTGGAGGACATTTAATCAAACTACCACACATATGAATTTTAAAATTGTTTTTTTCTAGTTCTGTGAAGAATGTCATTGGGATTTTAAATGGGATTAAATTGATATGTAGCCATTTTCACAATATTAATTCTACTCATCCATGAACATGGGAGGTTATCTAATCATCTAGCTTCTTATTTAATTTTTTAAAGTTTTCTTTATCGGTGTTTTTCATCTCCTTGATTGGGTTTATTCTTAAGTATTTAAATTTAATTTTGAAAGCTATTATTGCCCTATTTGAGGGGCACATCCCTAAATTCAGAGAAGACTAGCCTCTGGAACTTTCCTATCCAGGAGTGGGCAGACTGCTTCTAGGAGCAGATCCTGAGAAGGGAGAGAGCTAACTCCATGCTAGGAGTGGGGTAGCTGCCTCTCACAGCAACCTGAGGGAAAAGAAAACCAAAGAGAAGCCATCAGTAATCTTGTTGCATCTGCTGCTGGATGTGAACTGCTGGACTCTGCTGATCCAGAGCACACATACTGATCACAAGAGCAATCACATTAGACCCACCTGTTACCTTCAATAGATCTGTGGGCTCATGGCTACTGACCTGGCTGTCTTCAATACTATGGATCAGCACTTCTTACACATGTATGTTTATTCTAGGTTAAAAGTTCAACCAGACCTCCGAGTAAAGGAGCATAGAGTATATCTTAGTAGCAGCCAGCATCTCTAAATATTGCTTGTCAATACTAGCCATCTGTGCTGTTCAGGCCAATGGTATAATAGTAAGGCAGATGAAACCTTGTCACATTGCTTTAAGTGGTTGGATAAAATGGTTGTAAGATTGACTTTAGGAAAAGTTTTAAGTAAGAAATTTTACATCTCACAGCAATGATATCCCAAAAATTATTTGTAAGGTCCGTAAGAAATATTCCCATAGTTCTTTATTCTCATGGTTCATTTCTACATTTTGTTCTATTTATTTATTTATTTTTATTATCCATAATTAGATACATTAAATGAGCAAATAATGAGTTGGTATCCTCATTTCCCCAATTTCCCTCCTTCCTATACCCAATCAGCTGGATATCGGCCTCCGTGGGCAGTCTGGATCAGTCCATGGGGTAAGGGGTTATGGAAAGCCCAGGAGTCAACCCGGTTCCACCACCCCCACATATTTTGTTCTTATAGCTCATCGCCATATATGGTAAATATGACCCTCCTCTCTGATTTATTTTCTAGCAAGTTCATAATTGATATGCAGAAATGCTATGATATTTGTATGTTCATTTTGCATACTGCTACTTTGCTGAAAGGACTTATCAGGTCTGTTTTCTGGTAGCATCTTGAATATCTTTTAAACATATCATCACATCATCTGCAAGCAGGAGCACTTTCACATCTTTCTTTCCAGTTTATATCCATTTTATTTCTTAGTCTTGTCTTATTGCTTTGTGTAAGGCTTCAGATGAAGTGTTAAAGAAGAACAGGCACCCTTGAGTCATTATCAATTTTGTGTCTTGATCTTATCTCAGAGTTCTTGAAGAACACTGTGGTCATGTCCTAATGTTTCAATATACTATTTCCTTGACCTTGTCCTTTCTCTTTGATATTATTTTTTTCTGTATGAATCTATATTCAATCCTGTGATTTTAATTTATATTTTCATTTTCAACATTTCTATAATTTTTATCAAAATTTCAAGTTCTTTTCAGAATGTCTCTTATTTTTTTATTCTTATCTCTGATTTTCTCATATATGTTGCTAGCTTTCATCTCAGGGTGCTGGATTTATTGCCTTGCTTCATTCACTCACTTGCTTGTATCCTCCTTAAAGTAATTAAGTCATTGAACTTTCTTTTTTCTTTTCTTTTCTTTCTTTTTTTTTTTTTGAGCCAGAGTCTCACTTTAGTCCAGGCTGACCTAGAATTCACTCTGGAGCTCAGGCTGGCCTCACTCATGAAGATCCTCCTACCTCTACCTCCTGAGTGTTGTAATTAAAGACATGGGCCACAGAACCTGGCTAAGTCTTTGAACATTTTTTTCTAGTAAACTTTTGAGATAATATTTCAACATTTTATCCATTTCACTTTCTGTGACTTTATAACTAAAGCTTATGATCTTTTGCAGGAGTCATGCAATTTTGCTTTTTCATGTTTCTTGGGATCCTTTGCTACAATCCATGCACCTGTTGGCTTGGATGTATGGCTTTAAGTGGTGATCTCCTTAGTGAGCAGCCTGCTTGGAGGGCTCATGCCCCAGTACCATGCAGGGAGGAGAAACAACATAGCAATACACTTAAAGTCAACTACAGCCCCTAAAATATCACCAATTACCAAAGACAGAAAATGTCCCAACTAACCATAAAATTAAATATTCTTTAGGGTAAATGTGAAAATAGTAAATAAATGAGATAGAGGAATAATAGTAGAGGAAAATCAAGATTAAATAAGTGAAATGGAGACAAAAGCCCTAGAGAAGAATGTTAGGAAGGGAAAAATGAAAGAACAAGAGATTAGGAAAAATTAAAAACAAGTCAGGCATGGTGGCATAGGCCTTTAATTCCAGCACTCAAGAGGCTAAAGCTAGAAGGATAACCATGAGTTTGAGGTCATCCTGGAGCTACAGAGTGTGTTCCAGGTTAGCCTGGCCTAAATTTAGTCCCTGTCTCAGACAAGCAAACAAACAAGCAAAATAGATAGATAGATAGATAGATAGATAGATAGATAGATAGATAGATAGATAGATAGATGGATGGATGGATAGATAGATAGATAGATAGATAGATAGATAGATAGATAGAAAAACAAATTCCCAATATTGGGGAAATTCACAACAAAACATGATAAATGTAAGAAAGGGAAAATAAATAAAAATGAAAGCCTTTGGAAAAATCAATAAGATGCAATCAAAATACTAATAAAAATATAGTAGAACGAAAGAATGGGGAAACACAGGAAGCCAAAAAAATGCAAAAGAAAATGGAGAAAGGATTGTCCAACAATGAATACTTAAATGTATGTGAACAAAATTAGATGAATGCATGAAGGAAAATAGAAATATAAACACAAAAGCTTTTTAAAATATGATAAAGTAAAAACATTGCTCATAGTAGAATAAAAATACAAAGAGGAAAGAAACAAGGAGAAAAAAGATGAAGTGTTTGACATTTTTTCTTGTTCCTTGAATGCTAGAGACGGCCAGGGATATGTGAACTTTTGGAGTTTTTTTTTTTCCCTATGATTTTTGCTGTTTGCTAAGCTTGTATTGGACAAGTTTTTGATGTTCACCAGAGCAGTCTTAACTACATGGCTTCATTCTGTCAAGGGGCTACACTTCACTTTATAGGCAGGTATTCCCACTGTCTCGATTTTTCCCTGTTTGTCCCCCCTGGGATGGCTAATAGTCTACATGAGAAGTGTCTCCCAAGTGTGTTGGGAGTGGGCAAAGCAATCACATTACTGAGCTTTATCTTTATAGGTAAAACTGTTCTCATACTTTCAAACCCCACTGAGTATCAATCCATAGGCTGGAGGTGTATGGCTGTGGATATCACATAGTCCATTGAAGTTCTCAAGTTCATGGACTTCTCCTATGAAGCATATGGATTCCAGAGGTTGATCCACCTGCTGACCTCAGCTAGGATCTGCCAAACTTGTTATTCTCAGTTGATGTGGTCTGTTCCAAGACAACAGGTGTGGGGCTGCCTCATCATTCTAAGGGCTTCATCAGCTGGTGAGTCTCCTGGCACCTGTATTTTTTGGCTAGTAGGTCCTTCTACTCTCCACCAGGGCTGTCT
The DNA here is from genome assembly GCA_004024765.1 of Zapus hudsonius. Lineage (NCBI taxonomy): Eukaryota > Metazoa > Chordata > Mammalia > Rodentia > Dipodidae > Zapus > Zapus hudsonius. The sequence continues at coordinate 64,333 of PVHP010001841.1, read as the reverse complement.
CTCATCCTAGGACTGTATAGCAGGTTGAATTTAGGGTTTCTGACTTATGATTGTTCCCTGTTTTTGAGCCTGCAGGCTGGGCCAATTTTCAACAATAGATCCTGCCTCAAGACAGGACTGGCCACAGCCTTTTCACTGAGGGAGCTCCTCTCCACTACTCACCTGCTCATGGAACAAGTTGTCTCATCCAGACTTGCAGCTGGATTTGAGGCTCGAGTTTTAGGGTACTCCTATCAGTCAGTAGCAATGCTTGCATATACCACTTCTCTATATTGGGGAGCCCCACATCAAGAGCATTGTTTGGCTAGCTTCTTTTCTGGCCATTACCTTTCTGTTTCTCCAATTTGAGTTTGTTCCCTTTTCAGCCAGGGGCTTTTAAGAAATGTCTTATTTGTCTACCAAACAGTTCAAAAATTTCCCAATTTTTTATTGTCCATAATGAGTTACAATATTTAGTGGGCAAACAATGAGTTGTTATCCCCAATTCCGCGCTGCCCTCCCCTCCCCACTCCGCTGCATAACCTCCTCCATGGGTCGTCTGGATCAGTCCCTGTGACAGGGGACCATGGATAGCCTAGTATTCAGCCAGGTTCTCCTGGCCATGCCTCTGGATAATCTCCTCCACCATGGCTCTCACAATCTTTCCGCCCCCTCTTCCGCATAGTTCCCTGAGTGGTGGTGGATGAGTATTAAGACTGCTTTGAAGTGGCCAATTATGTTATTCAAATCTTCTGCACTAGTGCTAAGTTTTGGTCAGTTTTTTCTTTGATTATTGAGAAAGGATGTTGACATCTTCAACTGCAATTGTAGATTTATCACTGTTTTCTTGTGGTTTTATCAGTTTTTTCAGCTTGGCTATTAGGTATAGGATTGATATCTCTACTAGATGAATTGGCCCTTTAATCAATTTAAAAAGATCCCCTTTATAACTGGTACTATTGTCATGGGAAAGTTGGGGTTCCCAGCTAATTCCAATGCACCTTAAAACTTAAGAGTACCCGGATTCTTGTTCTATAAAATTAAAGAATTAAAATTGTAGACCACCAGAGGATAAAGTATAGTGGGAGGCTTTATTTAAAAGGAGAGGAGAAGTTACAGAGATCTCCAGCTATTAGTGAGGGGAGCACATGGGGGAGGTGTTAGCTCTGGCTAAAGGTGGTTTATCTTTCTTGTTGTCAGTGAAGCTGGGAATAGTTTGCTTTTAATTAAAGGCATATGAGGGTCATTAACAACTCATATTGTGGAAGCAATAAAAGGCCTTCACCCCTATTGAAAAATACCAAGTTCCTCATAGTTTGCAGAATCTTTCTTCTGTTTGCTGACAGACATGCCATTTTTAAAACATAATGCACCTGGAATAACTTTCATCTGCCCTTTCAGCAATTGGGTATTGAATCTCCAAGAGGAGTTGACAAGGTAATTTGGACAACTCATCACTTCTTTAGCTGTTGGCATTACTATTGTATCCTAGGAAGTGCCAAGACCTTGACTTTGGCTGTGTGGGCTGCAGGTGCTGTGAATGACCATTATGAATATAATACTCATAGTCCAGATTTTGGAGAGGAGAGAAGATAAAGTCATTCCCTACTCTCAGCATTGGCTTTGATGTAAAATGTGAAGCTGGTGCAAAAAAATTGGCCTAAGTGAGCCAGGTGCCTGGACCATTCCTTTCACATTTGCCAGGGTGTTCTCTTGGTTGGCATCATCAGAAAAGTGTGCTGTGATCTTAGGAGACACATGGAAATATTCAGACATGGTGAGTCTTGGGTACATATGATTCATCTAGGCTAACTTGTGTGGAATAACATGGTAGCATGGGTTAGAGTATTTTTTCCAATTTCTATCAATATGGCAGAAGTTAAATGTTTGCCATAAGGGCCACCAGGCTTTTGTCTAACAATTCTAATCCCCTACTTTCCAATCAAGACACATGCAGCCTTTTAGACACTGACTAATGAGGAGTAAAGTTTATGATGAATCTGGGGAAGAAGCTACACCACATCTAATTAGCATGTACCAACTGGCACAGGCATTGTGGCAAGGGTTGAGAGTAATTTAATGATCTATGACCTGGTCTTCAAGGTATCTGTGGTAGTTTGAATGGATGTCCTTCAATAGATTCAGGAATTTTATTAAAAGCTTGTCTCCAGCCACCTAGCTGGAGGATGGGTCACTGTGGGCAGATGCTAGGGACCAGCCCTAAGGTGTTACTGGGTTTGGATCTGGAATTCCAGCCTTAAGTATGCAGAAAACAGTATGAGTTCTGTCTGGAGGCCCTGCTGTTTAATTGTTTAAGTATTCTTGCTTTTCGAGATGCTGTTGGTGGTTTTTCTCTCTGCTTGCATCTGTAAGCTTCAGATAAATCCCTTCTTCCTTCAATAAACTGTGATTGTTTGGAAGTTCATCCCAGCACCTGAAGCTGACTACGACAGAAATTGGTATGGAGGAGTGGGGTAGAGTTGCTGATATGAATCTGATGATGTGGATTTTCGGTCTTTTGGAACTTGTGCACTGGAGAGTACTTGGTACTTGCAACTGAAGACACATCCCAAAGTGGTAAACCAAATTTTATGGACTATACTGATGAGAGTTTGAAAATACTAAGTGCAAAGTGAATTATATTTTGAAGCTTGGCTTATAAACTTTCTAAGGGGAAGGAGAGACCACAGAGAACTTTGTTGGAACTGCACTACTGGCATAAGGGCTTTCTGCATTCTGTTGCCAGAGAGTTTGAACAAGGTTGAATTTAAGTTATGGACTGATATGTTTGGCTAAAGATATGGAACTGAAAAATATAAGATTCAAAATTTGAGAAATTCAAGCAAGTTTACAGATTATGGGCACAGAGATTGGTTTTGTGTTAGTGAAGTTGTTATTGTCAAATACATTAGCAGTCATAAAGAAAATGGCACAGTGCTTTACATTGAAACAATGGAGAGATGCCTGAGGTGATTCCACCCAGCAAGGACTGAATGGTAGGGATACAAATGCTTTTGAATGGAGATGGCTGAAAGGAAGTAATCTGCTCTTCAAGGTCATGATTTATTTCATCCCTGAATTAACAATATGGCTGTGTCCTGCACACCTCATATTGGTTTTGGAAGCATTAAAAATGCATGGACTAAATCATAAAGTGCACATGGTTCCAGGAACTACTGCTGAGATGCGGTATATGGAAAAGAGTGTGAAGCTCCTGATACAGAGGCCAGTGAAGTCATTGGAAGATGGACTGTGGTTTGCAATGGAGACCTGAAGATGTTTTGTGCAAGGGCTACCATAGAGTACTGTTGGCTCAGGATAGACGTTTTCCCTAGCTACTCAGCCCAACTGGAGAGGTAAAATTGGAAAATCCAGAGACTGTCAGTCACTGGTTATGATATTGGACTTGAATTGCAGATGTTTGATATTTGTCTAAATGTTGTTGAATTTTCATTTGTCAAATCTCTCCTTGTTATGCCTAAGAGCAGTTGGAAATGTTTACTCTGTGCCATTATATGTTAAAAGTATGTAGCTTGTTTTGGGTTTACAGGACTCACAGTTAAGAGATAGTCATAAATCTCAGATGAGACTTGCAACTTTGGAACCATCTTAAGTTAGTAAAGTCTGTGGGTCCTTTGAATTTAGATTGAACACAATATACAGTGAGATGTCTATGAATCTATTGGGGGTTAGGGGCAGAATGTAGTAGCTTGAATAGATGTCCTCCAACAGATTCATTTTTGTTGAAAGCTTGTCTCCAGCCATCTAGCTGGTAGATGGGTCACTGTGGCTGATGTTTGTGTTTATCCCTAAGGTGTTACTGGGGGCAGATATGGAATTCCAGCCTAAGGTGTGCAAAGAACAGTCTGAGCTCTGCCTGGAGTTGCTGCTGTTTGGCTGCCTGAGTGCACTTGCTGTTGGTGGTTGCTACTGGTGGTTTATCTTTCTGCTTGGATCTGTAAGCTTCAAATAAATCCCTTCTTCCTCCCATAAAATGTGTCTCTTTGGAAGTTCATCCCACCAACTGAAGCTGACCATGACAGCATTCAAATCTGTTTAAAGACACAGGACATATTAGTAAAAGATGATGAAGTGATAAACGATAGTAATGACTTAATGAGGCAACATATTCATTGCCTCATGAAGAGGTCAATGGTGAATTCCTAGAAATCAGAGCATACATGGAATGGTGTTACGCCAGGGAATCACAGAAATCAGAGATGCTGACCTTTAAATGGGTTAAGACTTCAGAATTGGCCATGAACCAATTTGAAGGAGATTGAATGATATGCTAAGGATCAGAAACCAAGGTCTTGGGAAGAAAGTGGCCAAGAAGGACAATTGGCATCACCTCATTGGTTTTGGTAACTAAGATTTTGTTGGGGTACCATAGTGGTTAAAAAGAAAAACATGGGTCCTGAATTTGTCATGTTACTGATCAATATAAAAAGTTATCTCACTTTCAAAATCTCATTTACTTCATCTGCAAAATAGGGAGAATGATGTGATTAGATTCCATCAAAGAGTTTTATAGGATTAAGTGAATTAACACATAGCAATTGATTAACCACTAATTAATGCATAGTAATTAACCTCATATCATTATCTGGCAGGGAGTAAATACTTTATAAATATTAGATAATGATGATGCATCAGTGGCAGCGATGTTTGCTGGGACTACACCTTAAAGCAAGGTTTGTGGCTGTCAGGAAAGACCTTGGCCATATCCTCTGTTCATGAGGTACCTGAGGCCAAAGATTATACAACTAGCTCTGGGGTTCTGGCTTTCTGTTCTGTGTCATTTCTATCACATCACATCATAGCCTATACTTAGAAAGCCAGGAATGGTGGATGGGATCAATTAGGAGATGAATTGGACAGATCATTGTTGCTATAATCTGTGATCATCTCTTTGATGGTGAGTAAGCTGTGATTCTCTATCCAGGGCTCCTTGTGCAGTCGCCTGCCAGCATCTGATCACCAGCTGGATGGGCAGCAGTAAGAGCCTGGCATTTGACAGCAACACCACAGTGTACATCCCACACCACATGGTCTGGCAGTCAGCCCACACCTCGCCTGGGCCTAGCACTCCCTGGCCAGGTTTCAGGTCAGCAGAAAGTGATTCATTTTTGTTGTGCATTGGAAGAAAGCAGGAAAATCACAAGGGTGTAATGACCATATCTGATTGGGGATTTTTTCTCAGGAGAAGAGAGGATGTCCTCTTGATGTCTGTCATGGGAAGAAGGAAGATGAGAATTCCAAAGATGTAAGCACAGCAGGTCTCCATTTCAGTCACAACAGACTTAGCTGTGAGGAGACAAAACGATGCCATGTAGAGACAACTCCAGGAGGGTGGTTAACACACACACACACACACACACACACACACACACACACACACACAAACACACACACACACTGTCTTTTTATGTTTTTAATTTTTAATATTTTTATTATATAAGTATATACATTGCATGAGCAAATCTTTTGAAGGTGATCCCATTTCCCTCCTGTCTGTCCCCTACCCACTGGGATCCTTCCTCCGTGGGCATACTAGATCTGCCCATAGGGTAGGGGGTTCTGAACTGCACCAGAGGTAGCCAGTTTTTTTTCCTCCCCCTTTGTGTATTGTTGCTGAGGTGGGCAATATCTCTGAATATTCTCCCCAACCATGGCTCTTACATTCTTTCTGCCCCCTCTTCTGCTCAGTTCTCTGAGTCATGGTGGGTGAGTTCGAAGTCTGCTTTATTGTTGAGACCTTAAGTATCTCTGGATTTTTGTCCTGGGTTGTGTTGGATATCGTTGGTGTCTGTCTCCATTGACCTTTCATGGGTGATCTGACTTGCTGTGGTGATTGGTCTCCTGTTTGTCTCATCACATTCTCACAGGTTCATTTGGGCCCTGTGTGAAGGCCTGTCAGGATGTCAGCCATCATCCTCTGTCTTGTTCGTGGATTGGGTTGTCCCCATCTCTCTCACTGCCTTCTGAAAAATACAAACAGACTCTCCATCAGAGAGTGAGATCTATATAGATTAAATGAGATAACATTGCTATTTTGGCAAGATTCTAATGAGTGTAGCCTCTCTGTAGCTCTCTGGTAGTGGGAATTTCCCCTTGGACCCTGAGTTCTTGGTCCCCATAGGATTTTGCCATGGATCCCAGTTCCAGTTAAAGGTTCCTTGTCACTAAGTGGATCTCTTAGCCAATCAGTAAACCATTGATTACTCTCCTAGGTTTAGCACCACTGTTGTACAGATGAGCATTTCTTGACTTGCTGGTCTCTTCCATATATTATTGTGTTCAGCATTCTTATGACATCAGTCTGTATTATATATCAGTGGTCTCTGCTTTCTCCAAATATCATTGACCAATTTCCCCTGGCAGTTCATGCAACACCTTCCAGTGCTACACATGCTACCATCTGGGAGCTGGTTACCATTCTGGATCTAGCAGGATCTCTTGGCGTTGTTTAATGACACTCTGATTTTGTCAGCAATAGGGTCTTATCTTTGGCCTCGGACAGGTATTGAAGAGCTTTGACAGAAGTCTGTCACATTTTGGGGACCTTGTGGGTTTGATCAACAGCTCAGTGTGGGAAGGAACCAATAACTGGGACAGGGAGATGCAGGCCTGAGGAATTATTCTTGAGGTTAGGCTTCCTCCCATTCTATTAATGGCCCCTCATACCAGGTGATGCCCTCAGCTTCCTCAGGGGCTTACTGTATAAAAACTAGGGTTTATGATGTCAATTCATTATTAGTTTAGTTTACTGTATGAGTCCCCCGACCCTCCCATTCCTTCCCCACCCCCAATTCTTTCCATTCCCTTTCACAGTGCCTTTTTATGAGCTGGTTTGTTAGGATTATTTGTGATGCTAAGACATGTTATTTGTCCTTGAGGTTTTTCCAAGTGACCACAAACACTGCAGCCTCTTTGTTGTGACATTGCTAACACAGACTTCTCAGCTTGGTTCCATAGGGTTGGATGGGGGAAAAAGGAGATCAAATAGAATTCAAATCCACAAATGTACACAGCAAGGAGAGTGTTTGAATATACTGTGCAATGGTGAAGTTAATGTAGTTCCTGCTTGCCAGAAACTCATGGATTGAAATGTATATACTTTCTGGGGCAGCTCTCTGCTCCCAATGCCTCTCTTATCTTTACCTTACACCACTGATATATTTGGGATGCTATACTATGTGGGGAACTTTCCAATACTTACCTTATTAATCTGGTCCACATACTGTGCCCAATCTGGGCCAGCCTCCACACTCTCTCCCCTTTTGCTTTTTCTCAAAACTAAAATGAACTAGTGTTAGACTAGCCGTCCCTGGAGTTACAGCTCATTAAAGGCAGTACTCTGGACATAAGGTCCATGGACCCCAGAAGTCTCTTTACTTTCAGAAGCCAATAAGTACATCAGTTCTGCAAGATGTAATTGCCCTTTGCTTAAATTAATCTTAGTTGACTTTCTTTTATCTACATCTGAAGAGGCCTGATCATACATATATGTGATTTAAGGAAGTAATCAGTTGAAAATTTGTGGGTCAAATAACTAATATCTCTAATGCTTCTACCTCTTTCTCAATTAGTTAATTAATTATGTGTGTGAGTCTTCATAGACTCATGGATACACACACTTATGTGTGTGTTTGTATGTGCATGTGTGAACATATGTGTGCAGGGATGTTGCGGCTAAATGCTTGGTGTCATTCTTCAGGCAGTGCCTGCCTTTCTTTAGACAAGCTCTCATAATGGCCTGGACCTCACCAAGTGGGCAAGATTGACTGGTGAGCGGGCCCTGGAGCTCTTTCAGTCCCCACCTCCCCAGCACATCCCCAGCACAAGCTACTAAGCCTAGTTTTATTTACTTGGCTTCTGAAGATCAAGTTCAGGTTCTCATGCTTGAAAAGTACTTAACCAACTTATCTTTCTCCCTAGCCCCTATTTTTATTTATTTATTTATTTATTTATTTATTTATTTATTTATTCATTTATTTATTTATTGTTTCAGAAGCAGGGGTTTGCAATGTTGCCAGGGAAGGCCTTGAACTCCTAAGTTTAAGTAATCCTCTTGCATCACTTCCTGAGTAGCAACCCTACATTCAAAGTATGAAGGATGATGTGTACATGTATATGGGTATATGCATACAGAGCTCAGGAATTCCACAGATGCTATAAATTGATGACATTCTTGGTATGGTAGAAGAGAGGGAATTTTTAACTTGGGAATGGGAGCTAATTGTTTGGTTCTAGTTATAGTACTAAAAGCCTGGGTGACCTTGGACATGTTGATTTTCCTATCTAGGCCTTAGTTTTTGTAAGTATTTTATTTATTATTTATTGGAAGAAGAGAGAGAGAAGAGAGTCACACAGAGAGAATAGGTGCACCAGGGGCTCCAGCTGCTGCAAACAAACTCCAGATGCATGGGCCACATTGTACATCTGGCTTTACATGGGTACTGAGGAATTGAACTCCAGGTCGTTGGGCTTTGCAGGCAAGTGCTTTAACCACGGTGCCATCTTTCCAGCCCGGCCTTAGTTTTAATATATATAAAAGACAGAGGATGGACTTAATCTCCAAGGACCTCTTAAACCTCTGTGACATGGGCTTCTAAGAATGACAGAGTGTGATGTTTATCTACATAAGAAGTAGTAAAAACAGGTCCACCACATTTAAGATGTATAAAAAATAAAGGTGGGATATGAATTTATGCTAAAAGGATTTAAAGATCAACTAGTGCATTTGCTATAAATGTTATCTAACAAAAGCTTAACAGGATAACACTAATGTTGATGAAAGAATATTTTGATGCTATACTTGATATGTCCTCATTAAAGGAAACATTGGTTCCCTCTGACTCAGTACATATTTATGTAGGACACTGTAGATACTAGGTATTGTGTGAAGCACAGGAGCCAGCAGAGGGACTTAAGTTGCCTTTAATTGGAAGTGTTCTATTGTTAACAGGTTATTTCATTCAGCTTCACGAGGTCCCATTTGTTGATTACTTGTTTATTTTCTGGGCAACTGGAGTCCTATTCAAAAAGTCCTTCCCTATGGCTCTATCTTTGAAGCATTCTCTTGGCTTTTTCCTCTAGCTGTTTCAAAGTTTTGTGTCTTACATTGAAGTCCTCGATCCCTTTAGACTTTTGTGCAAAGATAAGAGTCTAGTTCATTCTTCTACATGCAGATATTCAGTTTTCCTAGTACCATTTGTTGAAATTGCTATGTTTTCTCCAATGTGTTCTTGGAATCTGAATCAAAACTCCAGTGGCAAGAGTTACATGGACTTATACCTGGATTGTCTATTCTATTCCATTGATCTACATGTCTGTTTTAGTGACCACTACAATGCTGTTTTTATTACTGCAGTATAACTTGATATTAGATATGATAATCCTTCCAACAGTATTCTTTTGGCCTAGGATTACTTTAGCTATCCAGGGTCTTCGGTGCTTCCATATGAATTTTAAGATTATTTTATATATTTCTGTGAAAAATGGTACTGGAATTGGGGAGTGCATTAAATTTGTATATTGCTTTTTGTGGGTTGGTAATTTTCTCAGCACTATAGGGTTGGCACTTGTATGAGCTACATTTCTTTTTTGAGGTAGGGTCTCACCATAGTACAGGCTGACCTGGAACTCAGTCTGCAGCCCCAGGTTGGCCTCAAACTCAAAGATCCTCCTACCTCTGCCTCCCAAATCCTGGGATTAAAGGCATGCGCCACTATGCCCAGCCATCTACAATTTATTGATGAGAAAATTGAAACTTATAGAATATTTTAATACTCTACCTTTAGTCATGCATGCCTTTAACAAATTCATTGTCTTAATGGAGCATACTGGGTTATTTCAGTGTGATATTTGTGTCATAATTAACATTTATCAAGTACTGACTGGGGGCAAGGAGCTGGATTGGAAGTGTATAAATTGGGATAAGATTTTGAATGTTTGTAGGGAGATGGACTTTGGGTTCATCTTTCTTTGGAACCTTCTAACCTTTGAGGCTCTCAAAAATTAAAGAAACTTGATTCCCAAAGTCATGTGTTCCTTGACCTTTCGATGGGACCAGCTATGTTAGATAATATTTAGAGAAGCTTTAAGAGTGAATCCTGATAGTGGAGATGAGTTGGAATAGGAAATCTATTAGTTTCCTTGCCTGTTTGACTCTCCCATGAAACTGCTGACATTGGCTCTTTCACATATGGTCTAGGAGGGAAATAACTCAGATTTATCAGAAAACCTGTCAAGGAACATGGAGTATTACCAGGGCCAGACATGCAATCACATGAATTTTATCTTGCACAAACTGTAAATCAATAAAATGAAGACAATGTGAGCCCAGTTTCTTCCTGAGAAAAGAAGGGGTGCAGTTCATCACATGTGTGTTCTATGCGGTGGCTCAAGTCAGCGACTGATACTTGCTACTTTGCAGTGCAAACCTCTATTCTGTTATTCCTTCTGCAACATGATTTTCTTGAGCTTGAGCACAACCCATTGTATTTCTGCAGCTAAGGGGGAAAAATCATGGCTTTAAAACAGAGTTGGTTCTTTGGCTACTGGATTTCCACCGCAGGTCTGGATGACCCACCAGGAATGCTCATTGTTATCTTTCAGGTTGTTGTCAGACCCTGGATTGACTTAGAGAATCAGGTGGACATGCAAAAGAAAACCATTTTCTCATCTTAGAAGGTCATGAACAAGACTTCTGGAATAAGTGTTCCTTGAGTTTAGGGCTTTAAGTGGGGTCAAGATTTGAATGCATGAATGAGCATGTGCTTCTGAAAGTCTGGATGCTCATGAGAGAATAAACAGGTCTCAACATTAATACTGACTATTCCATTATACGAGCCATGTTTATTCCTGGCATTCCACAGTGGTCTCTAGGTCCAATTACCTATGTAAAGATGGGAGAACTGAGGAAGAACAGGAGAAAATTACTTACTTGTCTAAGGTCACCAGGACACAGCAGCAGAGCTGAGTGAGAGACAGTAGAGTTCACATTCCCTACAGGGCTGCTTTCAATTCTCACAGGCTCATTTATCAAGTTCCACTCCAGTGCTCAGAATCTGAGTGGTGAAGCTGGGCAGGTACTCGCCTGCATGAGAGCTGAGATTGTACCCAGGGGAAGTGGCAAATACTTTGGCCCTGGGGCAGAGCTTGCTGAATGGGAGATTAATGAGGGATGACTTTTCCCAGCCTTTAGAGACTCTGCTACTTCTCTACCCGGTTGACTTTGGGAGATGTGGGCCTGCAGTAATGACTCATTGGTCAAGGCATTGGAGGCATATCTGAGGGGTCAATGGGACCTCCAAGGATGGATTTCATGAGACATTTTTTTTCTTCTGAAAGAGATTGAAGATGTTTACACACATGTCTAGTGGAAGAAGAGATGAGGAGACAAGTGTGTGGAGGAGGGTAAAACTCTAGCCCCACACCGAAGAAACTGTTTCCTGAAGTTCTTGAGGAGATCATCAGTGTCTTGTCTTCGAAGTTAGTGATGTGAGGCACGTGTCCTGGGTCCTGTGATGATCCCTTTGTTTGCTTAATGATGCCACAACTCAGGAATGCACCTTTAGGAGCCCTGAGACACTGGGACCAGAGGCCTCTCAAGGATCAAGATGGCTGAGGCAGAGGAGGTGCCATGTGACCATCACTGACAGGAATGTATGACTTTACCTGCCACACCCATGTAAGGACCGTGATGGGGAGGGGAGGGTGTGTAGGGAGGTGGGCTCCTGCATTTTACACTCATAGTATGCAAGAACCTGAGAAACAGGGGCCAGTATGGTGCAGAGCATGCTGGGCATGGATGCACAGGCCTGTCATTCCAGAACTCATGAGGCTGAAGCAGACAGATGGCAAGCTTGAGACCAGCCTGAGCTACGCAGTAAGGCACTGTCTCAAATACAACAAGAGTCAAAAGATACAATGTAAGATGTGTCACAGCTTGGACAAGGAACACTAACCCTCTCCTCACCATCTTAAACCCCAGAAGCTGCTCCTTAGGAACTTCTCCTTTTCAAACTGTTCTTGTTGTCACTGTAATGAAATGGTTACGCTCCGCAGAGGACATGTGCCACGCGCAGATGACTTGCTGTCAACTCCGAACCCTTTCTATGAGCTATTTGCTTTCATACATTTTAAAATTACATTTTGTCACCATTTACAAAACGCTAGTCTCTGTAATAGATACTGTAAAGCACACAACCATGAATAAGACAAGGTCCCTGACCTGCAGGAGTGGATGACGCTAGACAGTCACCACTGCTGCCATAGAAGGCTGTGTGTGGCAAGTCACTTGAGTGATGAAGATCATCTTAAGAATTGAGATGGAAGGAAGCATGTCTTACTGAAAACTGATTTGATGGAAGAGCACAACATTTTCTTAGATTGAAAGCCACTGGGCAGTATGATTATTTTTAAGACAATAAAATAATTTAATTACATTAGATACATGCAAATCTCTAATGAGAGTAGAATATTTATTTCTATATGTTATTTGTTTAGTAAGCCACCAAAATATGATCACTACTTTCTGATTTGAACTTTTCTTTCTAGAATGGTATCAACCATGTTGATAAAATTATCCCAATCCATTGACCTCAAATCCAACTGTACCACGGGACCTTCCCTGCGTGCCACACCATACAGAGTTTAAGGAGCCTTCAATAAATAGTACACATATTTTTCTCTTCACTTCAGCTCTTAACAAAGGGGAGAACAGAGCTTAAGGGGAAGGCAGATATTAGAAGCCAACATATTATTTTTACTATCAATGAGGCATACGTCAGAGAATATAGTTTCTGGTTATGGGTTAGCAAGCTTACGCATGCTGAACCCCAGAAGTGGAGACACTTAACCACATGGTCTCTGTTGAAAATGCCTGTGCATTGAGAACACCTACAAAACTCAGGGCATGGAGATATAGGACAGAGTGTAAGCTCCCTGCAGAGAGATTTCAATGTTGGACAGTGGAGATAAAAGGTCAAGGTGATTGTAATCTCTGGTTGTCAACTTGACAAAATTTAGAATTACCATGCAAACAAATCTCTGGTCATGTCTGTGAGGAATTTCTAGAGCAGGTGGGAGGGCCCACCTTAACTGTGGGTGCCACCATCCCATGAGCTGGCTTCTTGGGTTGTATACGAAGAAGAAAGCTAGCTGACCATTCATTTCTTTCTACTTCCTCCCTGCTTCTCTGACAGTGTGATACAACTGCTGTAGACTTCCTCTCCAAACTGTAAGCCCAAGACAAACCTGTCCTTCCTCAAGCTGCTTCTGCTCAGGTATTTTCTCTTAGCAACAAGAAAGTAAGCAATACAATAGTACACACTAATGTTCTTCTCTTTCATGAGGGATAAGTCAAGTGGGGAGAACACTAGTGTCGTAGTCAGCCACATGCCACTGGGATGAATCTCCAAACCAGGTACAATTTTGGGGAGGAAAGTATTTATTGAAATAACCAATCCAGGGGAAGTTCCAAAAATGAAGGAAAGGGCTGGCCCTCTTTCACAGATCCAAGCAGAGAGACAGAGGCCCAGCACCTCCAAAAGCAAGCAAGCAACTCTAACACCATAACTCACAGAACAGCAGGATTGCCAGACTTGAGTTCTGGCTCCTCTTTTGCATATGTATCCCTAGAATTTTATATCCAATTTAGAAATACCTCAGGGCCAGACCCCAAGAGGCCAGGCCAAAGTGACACCTTCCCAGCCAGAAGGCTGGAGACAATGTACAATTATGATAAACCTTTGATTCTATTGGGGGACATCTATTCAAACTACCACAACTAGGGTAATGACAATTTCTACCTCATAGTGGAATGGAGAAGTCTTCTCCCTCTCCAGTTCTCACATGATAACTCTCAGAAACAAGTCAATGTCACTGTCGCAAAAACAAGATTTGGTTTACTTCCATGTAGAGAACCAGCCGAAGCCTGGATGAAAGACAAAACTTAAGCAGAGATGACTCTGTTCTCTGCACTGCGCACTCAAGGACCCCTGTCCATTTCCTCGTTCCTATATCTTGGCTACAGGTTTCGCTTCCTCAGTGAAACCCTCACTTGGTGAGAAGTGTTAGGTAGATAGGTTACCTCTCAGGAAGTGATGGCAACAGGGGTGAGTATTGAAAGTTGATTATTTTCTTAGGACCTGTGGCAGTCTGTCATTTTACTTTATGTGCTTATGTTCAATGTCAACCAACCCTCAACCTTCAGTGAGGCTCTCCAATCTCTCTGGCCTTTGCTTCTACTTTCTGTAAAAAAAAAAGGAAATTATTTTTATGTCAATGGGTAGGACCTACCAATTTCAATATGATTTGAAACATTAAAATTATTCAGTACATATTTGTTCTTATAAAATTTTAAACAGTGCTCAAGAAGGCTCAAGATCTCAAGAGTAATATCATGCAGTTACATTTTTATGGATTCGTGTCATACTACACTGTTTTCTCCAATTAATGAGATTCCATTCATATAATTCTCTTACTCAACTTGTTCACATACATATGAAATTTTGCGATCTCGTTCATTCACAACAAAAGAACTCTTCATTCACTACTGATGGAGACTTTGTGCTGGAAGTGATGCTCTTTTTGTGAGTACTTGGGCTGGTCTTGGTATTTGCCATCAGAAACAATGATATAGTAAATAAAGAAACACATGCTGCTTTTCATATGTATCAGTATTTCTTAGAAAAGAGACTCCAAGAAATAGAAATTTTCCTCCATGTAGATAGATAGATTAGATAGATAGATGATAGATAAATAGATGACAGATGATAGATAATGGGTTATAGATAGATGATAGACAAATAAATAGATGATAGATACACAGATAGACAATGAACAATGCAATGACTGGCATTTCAGGAGTGATGCCTGCTTTATGCTTCGCCTTCATAAGAACTGGTCCTTGGCCAGTTTCCACCTGGATGATATAGTGATTCCTCAAGTAGCATCCAAAACACAACTCCCATTCCCTTCGCAGACTTGATTCCTTGCCAAGTCTTTTCTGCTTCATGAAGTAGTGACATTATCATCTCTGCTATAAAATCCCCAAACCACAAGTCATCCTCTAGCTCCACCTATTTTGTGTCCTGCAAGACAAATCCTTCCAAAAGGATTAGTTCTACCTGCAAAATATGACTAGACTCCGTTCACTTTTCAAGGTTTGCCACATCAGTCTGAGACCGCATCTTCTCTCACCTGGTCTATGACCATAAATTCCTAACAAACATTCCAGCCTCTATTCCATACCCTACCTCCAACTGAAGTGTTTTATTCTATATTGAAACTATAGCAATAGTTTTAGAATAGGCATTTGATCATATTACTCTGATGATTTCAATTCTTCAATGGTTTCCAGTGTCACTAAAAATAAGACATAAACTCTTTCCATGGAGGGCCTCATTTACATCCTCCCACTTCTGCAGCCTCAATTATCCTACTGTGCCCATTCTTGTTCTAATTTAATTTTCGGAAATTTCCATCTCGTTCACACCCCAGAAATTCACATTTCTCCCTTCCTGCCTCCGAAGCTCTTTCCCTACTCTATGAATGACAGGCTCCTTCTCACTCTTGAGTTCTTATTTAATGTCATCTCTCCTGAGACAGACACTTCCTCCCACTTGCCTGTCAAAAATGCTGTGTCTCTGCTTCAGCTACTCTATCACATTGCTTTGTTGGTTTCCTTCATAACTATATGCAGAAGCCAAAATTTTCTTGTTTAATTATTTGTTTGTTTATTCAGTTAGTTTTCTTGTTTACTATAGTCTTTCTCTGTTTTGACTGGAATGTGCCATGCCCCTTACAGGCTCATAGATTTAAACACTTGAACCAATTTTGGGAGGTTTAAAACTGTAGAGGGGTGCAGCCTCACTGGAGAAAGTGGGTTGGGTTGATGGAGGTCGAAGCTTGGCTGATAGCCTGGCTCTGCTTCCATTTCTCTCTGTTTTCTGATCTGATTAGATGTGAGCCAAAAGTTGTGTCACCATGCCACCCCCACTCTCAAATGTAAGCCAGAATTAAATCCTGTTCCCTTTAAATTGCTTGTGTTGAGTATTCTGTGATAGTGATGCAAAAAGTAACTAAGATTCTTTCACATACGAGTAAGTTCCATTAAGACAGGCTGTATTTTCTCCCAATCCTTTGCTGTAGTTGCCTTCTCGTTACTGGCACAAAGCACTTGACCCAAAGTAGCTTTTGGGAGGTAAGGGGTTATTTTGGCTTACAGATTCCAGGGGAAGCTCCATGATGGCAGGGCAAATGTGGCATGAGCAGAGGCTGGACATCACCTCCTGGCCAACACCAGGTAGATGACAGAAGCAGGAGAGTGTGTCAAACACTGGCAAAAGGAAGCTGCCTAGAACACCCATAAGCCTGCTCCCTCCCCAAATACACAACAGACTTCCTCCAGTCAAGATCCAATTCTCAAATTGTCATCAGCTGTAGATAAAACTCTCAGAACACATGAGTTTATGAGGGACACTTAATTCAAATCACCACACCCTTGTAGCAGATGCTGAGTGAGTGAAGGGGACTGCAGAGGTAATGCCTGATGTGGGGAAGGTCCAGGGACAGGAGGGCACAGGGAAGGATAGTGCCAGAGAAAACAGAGGGTAATTGTTTAAGACAGCTGCAGAGTGGATCGCAAGAGAAAGGCTGGAAGCCAAGTCCTCATCAGTTGCAGAGGGACTGTGATGAGATTATCTTCTGGGTCGTCTGAGTTCTTCTGTTAGGTTGCCCAATTCTGTCATATATTGCTCCCAGCCAGACACTCCTGTGTGGGGAGCTGCCCTCTACACCCTGGGCTAGAAATGCCATCTATACTTCCATTTTTCCAAAGTAGCTCTTGTCACATCTACTTTATGGGTTACCTTCAAAAAAAACTCAGTATCCCTAAATTCACAATTTGTTTTTCTTGATTTGTTATCATTTTATTCATTTAATATTTGGAACTAGAACTTAATAAGGTAACATTTTTATAATCTGTAAACCATTATCCATTATCTCTAAATCAGAAAAAGTACATATTTTCCCAAAAATGCAAACAGAAGCAATGCTCTAGAACTCTCAGGATATTTAATAAGCTCTCCAATTTTCTCAGCACAATTAGCTCTTTGTTTTTTCTTAAGGAAAATTCATATTTTCTTACATTAAAGGTATTTTAGTAGTCTGAAGTATATAGTTTCCATAAAAATCTTTTTTGTTGTTGTTGTTGTTTGAATAAATTCCATTTTTACTTTTGATAATTTTAGATATATGCTTCTTACTTTGAAAAATAAATAACATTTAAAGATCAAGGCCTTCCCCCCCCCCCAAACAACAACCATATCTCAAGGAGAAGGTACCAAGGCCTTAGAGCATCAGAATTTGTTATTTAAAAAAATTAATAAATGCCTTTTATTTTAGCATCTGTTTATTAATGAACATCAGTCATTAAGTGGTGTTGTAGCCAGCTTCACGTTGCTGGGGTGAACATCCAAAACAGACACAGTTTATAGGAGGAAGGGTTCATTTCAGCTTACAGATCCAAGGGGAAGTTCCATCCATAGTGGAAGAGGCTGGCTCCCATTCTTAAACCCAAGCAGAGTGGGAGATACACCACCATCAGCCAGCAAACACCAAAAGCAAGCAAGCAGCAGGAGCCCAGGCAGAGCTCAAAGACCTCTCTGCATACCTTTGGCCTAGAAATGAGATCCATCCCTAGTAACACTTAGGATTAGATCCCAGGATCCACCCCCAGTGACACCTCTTCAAATGCAAGTTACAAGTTTTAATATGACATCTGAGTCTATTGGGGGGCATGCATACATTCAAACTCCTACAAGTGAGACGAGCAGGGACCTCTGGTCACTCCCTTTCCCACTGCCTTGGAATCTAGCAACAGGTGCCAGAGCAATCTGATTTTTGCTATGAAAATAAAAGTAAAGAGAAAAAAAAACGTGATTTTAATTTTTAGGAGCATTTCTCTGCAGCAGAAGTATCAAGCTTTAGATGTATTAGTCAGGCTAATACAGGAAGTCTCTCCACAAAGGGCCATTGTGTTATTCTTATATGCACAAATTTAAATAAAATACAGTTTAAAATGTCATCCTGGGGCTGGGAGATAGCTAAACTGTTAGGGCATGGCACCCCTCAGTAACAACACACTTGGGCCAGGAGAACGGGCTGAATACTAGGCTATCCATGGTCCCCTGCCACAAGGACTGATTCAGACGGCCCACGGAGGAGGATATCCAGCTGACTGGGGATGGGGAAGGGGGCATTGGGGAATTGGGGATAACAACTCATTGTTGGCCCACTAAATAATGTAACTCATTATGGACAATAAAATTTTTTTTTTAAAAAAAGAGTGCTTGCTGTACAAATACAAAGGCCTGAGATTGTGCAAGTTTGATTCACCAGTACCCAGTGACCAGATGGGCCTGTCCACACAGTCTGTAACCCCAGTCCTATGGAGCTGGACACTGGAGAATAATAGGGGCTTGCTGCCTGAAATTGGCATCTCTGAGTTAAGGGAGACTGTCTCAAGCAAACAGTCTGATGATCAAAAAAAGGGCAGCCACCTAACATTCTCCTCTGACCTGTGCATGGGTCATCTGCACATACCTGTATATAAGCTACACACGGGTCACATCACACACTGCACCACAGTATTCTGCACACACACACACACATGCCCCCAAAATATAATGCTGTAATCAACTATATATATATATGTGTGTGTGTGTGTTTGTATACATAAACTTTCTAAACTATAAAACCTAAGTTACATTTTTCATTCTCATTCCAAAAGTTTGTTCTTTGTTCTTAATGAGTCAGCATTAGATTAAAGGTGCCCAAAGTATAACTGAGTTGTTATTAGAGTCTTATTTTAGCCTTAAGTTAGCATGTTAATAAAATAGCATATGAATATCCTGCTGTGTAAATTGTAAGCTAAATTTTCAGTATAGGCTTGTACTCTGGTAAAAGCAGAGAATTATTAGAACTTCACTGAATTTTCTCTTTCAACTAGCTAGGCCCTTTATAATTATTTTTCTTTTTAGTGTTATATGAAGTAATTTTGAAATAGATTCTTCCATCTGAAATTTTGTGTGTGTGTGTGTGTGTGTGTGTGTGTGTGTGTGCACATTTGGCAGTCATAGGACAACTTCTGGTGTCCATCCTTGCCTTCTACTTGTCTGAGGCAGTGTCTTTTGATGTTCACCTCTGTTGTATTCACCAGGTTAGCTGGCCTGTGGGTGTCTGGGAAAATATCCTGTCTCTGCCTCCCCTCTCACTGTAGGTGTACTAAAATTACAGATGTCCACTGTTCTGGGGGTCAGAACACAGATCTTCAATGCTTCTGTGACAAGTGAAATGATCTCTATTGAACCCAAGCTGGAATTTTTGGAGAAGGGATAAGAAGATTAAAAAAAAAACTAGGAAGTAGTAAAGAAAAAAGAAAGAAAGGAGAAAGAAAGAAGAGGAAATAGGGAGACTAAAGAGATAAAAGAAAAATCAAGAAAGTTTGTATTTCTCATCTTCCAGATCCTAAAGTGCTGTCCTAATCACACCAGTGCCAGGACTGCAGGTATGTATGTGTGTGTGTGTGTGGGGGTAATGTATTGGCATGTGTGCAGATCCACATGTGTACATGTGCATGTGGAGGCCAGAGATCCATGTCAGGCATCTTACTTGATCACTTTCCCACTTACTCCTTCCAACAGGGTCTCTTACTGAACCTCGCCAATTAGGCTGGACAAGCAGACCCCAAAGATCCTCCCGTCTCTGCCTCCTTAGCACTGTGATTACAAGTGCATGTCACTGCGCCCAGCATTTTCCATTGGTGCCAAAGATCTGGACTCATGTTTTCTACTTATGTGGCAAGTGCTTTACCCACTGAGCCATCTCCTCACTTCCTTTGGGGTGGGGGGATCTTTACTAATAATTCATTTTTGTTGATATTGCTTAAGGAGGGCATGGAGGACAAAGGGTTAAGAGGGTGTTGAAGATTGAGGTCAGAAACCCCGGTGGCTAACCTGGTAGGGGTTTCCCTATCTCCACTCTCAACTCTGAGACTCCCAACAACCCAAAAAGCATGCCACATAGACCCAGGTTTGTACCCCAGCTGTGCCTAGAAGGTGGCAGTTCCTCTACCCCCACCATCTGATACGTGCCCAAGGTCACGTCCACATGCAAAGCAGGTATTCACTGGTTGCTGATTTCTGCCAATCTCCATTGTCCATTTCTTTCCCTCCCTCCTCCTCAATTTCTATTTAACCCGCGATGCTGCTAAAATAAAAGGGGATTAGTTGTCATGGGATTATTTACCACATCTTTTCCCACAGGTCTATGCCTATTATTATCTCTGGAGAGATGAGCTGAACACACACACAGAACTCTAACACTTCTGCGGGCTCTCAGGCCCATGGACATGCCTTCATGGGTGCCAGGTTTCAGGTTCCCTGCCACCGCCGCTGCCGCGCTGCCACCACTGGAGCATGCCAGCTCCCTCCCTCCCCGCAGTCCCCTCCATGCCACCGCCATGGAGCATGCCTGTGCCCTGGTGCTAGCCGGCCAGCAGCACACCTGGCCCAGGACAGCAGCCAGCCCAGCCTCCCCAGGCACGTTCCAGTCTCCACTCTGCCTGCACTGCCAAAAGCCCCAGACAGACTCCAAGACCAGCAGACTGTTCCTGTTCCTTTTCTTTCTTTTTTTTTTTTATTAAAACAACACATTTTATTGTATTAATTTAGCTATTTTTTTACAAACCTTCTTATCTTGAACTAGTTTACTACACCAGTACAGAGTGTCCTGCCTTAATTTCCCTTATTGATATCCATCCTGTTGGCCTGGAGTACAACTTCAAAACTGGGAAACTGATGCTTGTGCTCAGGTGTGCAAATGGATACTGCCCCTGCCATTGAGATACACAACCAACCCATTATCACATAGCTCCCTGTTTGTCTTTGAACCTCTCTTCTGTTCCCTCTGCCCATCCTTAGCCCATGCCAATCTCTATTCTGGCCTCCATCACTGTAGCTATTGTTATATAATGGCACCATGTAGTATACTGTGTTTTGAGACAATCTTTCCTCTTTGAGGATTTCCTGGACACCTAGCCTTCTTACCTTGTATATTGATCTTGCATGTTAATTCTTTTTATTGTGAATTATATTCTAAGAATCGTGTTTAAATAAGATCAAGAGGGCTCAAATTCTCTTTGTTCAATAAAGCAAATTTTGGATCATTCTGAGAAAAATTAATCCTATATAAGTGGATTCCTTCTATGGAAGAATTCCTTCTTTGCATAGAGTACATATTCTCATACGGATGTCCATCTCACTGTGACACCATTCACACTCCCTTTCCCAGAATTCCTCTTTGATGTTGGTCTAGTCTGTCACTGCATTCTTGCCTCTCTGGTCCTGTAACCTTCAGTGACTACATGTCACATCTTTTTCTCCTTCAGGAGACTGGAAGCCTTGTGAGGTAGGAAACATCTTTTTGCAATTCCTCACAATAAAAAAAAGCCTCTTCTCGGTGAAGGTTAGCAGCTTTGCTTTTGGGTTCAAGCAAATTAGATCCCTAGTGCTGACTTTGTTGGCACGTGGACATCATTGGGGAGGCTTAGAGAACATTCGTGCTTGTGTTCTGTCTTCAGAGATGTCAGCTTAATGAACCCAAGGTGCAACCAGGGTCCTGGAACTGTAAAAGCTCCTCAAATCGCTTTAATGTGTAGATTTAGTGTGTGGCCACTGCCTTAGCCAAGATCAAGCAGACTGTTAGATGAATTTAATTTATAGGGAAGACAGCATATCATGTTGCTTTTGGAAACTGTCTACAATGCATTTTTTGATAAAAAAGGCATTTTCTTGCACTTTGGTGCTTAGACACCTATGGTTAATGGGAAGGCTTCATGTAGGATCATGCTTAGATTTTTGTGAATTTTGCTGGTTATTTTGATTCTAGATAACACATACTGCAAGCAGGGAAAACACCTTTTCTACTCTCCATAAAACTCAAATCAATTCAAAGCACATTTCTGAAGCTTCTAAAGCAGTTATTAAGCAGTGGTTCTCAACCTTGGCTGCACATTAGAGGCAGCTGGGGAGTGTTACAAATTCTTATGCTAGAAGTGGTGTGGTGCACCCACACCAATGAAAGCAAACCTTCCGGGATTGAGTCTCAGGCATGAGCACTTTTTAGAGTCCCTGGTGATTCCAACTTGAAGGTAAGTTTGGAAAGCCAGATCCTAAACAAAGACATTCCTGATTCATTTTAATATTAATACCTTTTATTCATATATTTTATATTATATACATCATTATTAATACCTTTTGTTTATATGACTCTATTATATCAGTTGGATTGGACGAAAATTAGGAATTTATTCTGCTTTAAAAGCTTTGCTGTCATCACTGCATGCATGGCACTGTGCTGTCTATAAAGATGCCTTCATACCTACTCACTCACTTGCTTCGTGAGTGTGTGTGTGTGTGTGTGTGTGTGTGTGTGTGTGTGTGTGTCTAGATCAGAGGACAACCTTGATATTGTTATATAGACTCTATCCACTGAGGTTGAGACAGGGTCTCTCATTGGTTTGGAACTTGCCAAGTAGGCTAACCTGGCATTTTTCTGTGTCTACTTCTCCAGCCCTTGGGTTATGAGCATGTCCATGCCCTGCCTAGCTTACTTTCCATGGATTCTGGTGATCAAACTCAGGTCTTCATGCTTGCAATGCAAGCACTTTACCAACTGAGATTTCTCCCTAGCCCCCACTTACCTCTTATAAAATAAAATTGAAAAAAAGCATGGTTTTTATTTGGGTACCTAAATTTTACCCATCAAGGCAAAGGAGAGTGATGCAGGGCTTAGCATGAGACCTTCGAGGCACCTAGACAGAGTTTGCTCTTTAAAGAAGCACTCACTTCTTTAAGGGTTTTGTACGTACACATGGGCCTCTGAGTTAGGGTGTGTTGCAGTCAGCTTTCTAGTTGCTGCCCAGAAAGAACCCAAACAAAAGCGGCTTGTGGAGGAATGGGTTTATTTGGCTTACGGACTCGAGGGGAGACTCCATTCTGGCAGGGAAAACGATGGCATGAGCAGAGGGCTGGACATCACCTCTGCCACAGCACTGCAAACAGCGGCAGGAAGGTGTGCCAAACACTGGCAA